>JAECMU010042214.1:0-15628 GCA_016106625.1 Dracogyra subfuscus
TTTTTTTAAACCCGAACTACGATTCATATGGCAATATTTGGTGATTTTAGTTGTTGGAAAAACAATCAAATTTATTATCAAATTAGCTGTCACAATCAGCTATCAATCCCTGAAAATAACCGCGACGTGCCGCCATTGTTGTCAAACGAAAATACTTGCCGAAAACCACTTTTGAACTCAAAATTTCAAAGTATTTTCAGTTGAAAAAATCAAAATAAAATCCACCATTTTGACCGGAAATCTTTTTTCTTTAATTTTATTTCCGTTTCCGGTAGTGGCCTGTGAAAAACGGCGGGAAATATGAATTGGGAAATGCACTGTATACAGTGTACAGTATGTCAACTGACATGACGGATATCAACACATTATAAGTACGGTTATATCGGCGTCGGACATATGGTTATGTCGAGAAAAACCCCAGTGATCCTATATCAACCATGCATCAGGTGGGCAATGTACCACTGGGCTATGCTGCCCGCTCAATATGCCATTAATGTAATGTATTAAATAATGTACTGTATTAATGTATGTATTACCAGCTCTTGCATGTACACATAACAATGTCCACATGGGATTCCATTTTGCCCGAATTAAACAAAAATGTCAAAATCTAGACACCAATATTTATTTAATGCTGTTTAGGGTTGCAAACAAAGCACTACACATTTTTAACTGGATTTTTACCTGAATAAAATTATGGAATTACATGGTAGAAAGGTTTCAGGCAAGGTCATTTTGTTCCAATATCTCTATAGTTTTTTGCCTGAATTTAAGGATTTTCACCAGCACTTTCTCATTTTGTTTCAATATCTCTATCGTTTTTGGCCCAAATTGAACGAATTTTCTCCAGCACTTTCTGTGCATTAGAACAAGCCTCGTTATTTTGTTGATTAACCAGTTTGACGTATCATTATGTATGACCTTCCACCCTGTGTTATACGGTCATTCCACAAGTGTATCATATTAAACAGACTGTCTGCTACCATGGTAACATGTTTTCTACTAATAGGCCACTTTTAACGACTAAAATTACACACCGGATACTGGAGACATTTTCTGGTTAAGAACCCCAGTGTCTTTTTATAAACAGCAACATGCTGTTGTGTAGAATTCATTGATTCACCAATAATTATCATAAATAATTATCACAAACAATTCATTGATTCACAAATGATTATCATAAATAATAATCACAAACTCACCAATTCACAAATAATTATCACAAACAATTCACGGATTCACAAATAATTATCACAAATATAATCACAAACAACTCGCCGATTCACAAATAATTATCACAAACAATTCACGGATTCACAAGTAATTATCATAAATAATAATCACAAAGCAACTCACCGATTCACAAATAATTATCACAAACAATTCACTGATTCACAAATAATCACAAACAACTCGCCGATTCACAAAAAATTATCACAAACAAATGAAGAACAAAAAATCAGATGATGCCCCCCAAAAAAGGACTATGTGCCTTTAACAGTTTAACCCCTTACCTGCTGGGTACCATAGGCCGGCCGCAGAACCAGCAGTTGTCAAGTTGGAAGCTGGCGGCGATGGCCTGCTTCTTGAGGTAGGCGTCGAGGCGGATGGGCGAGCACGTGAAGCCGTTCTTCAGATTAAGAGACCGTGGCTTCTCGATGTTCATCACTCCACACAGTCGGGTCGCCACGACAACCGACACTGGCCTCGTGTGGTCTAATCCACTCGTCTACAGACGGTCTAAATCAATCCACCGGTCTAGAGATGGTCTAGTCCACTGGTCTAAAGATTGTCTAATCCACTGGTCTAGAGATGATCTAATCCACTGGTCTAGAGATGGTCTAATCCACTCGTCTAGAGATGGTCTAGTCCACTGGTCTAAAGATTGTCTAATCCACTGGTCTGGAGATGATCTAATCCACTCGTCTAGAGATGGTCTAGTCCACTGGTCTAAAGATTGTCTAATCCACCGGTCTAGAGATGGTCTAGTCCACTGGTCTAAAGATTGTCTAATCCACTGGTCTAGAGATGATCTAATCCACTCGTCTAGAGATGGTCTAGTCCACCTGGTTTAGAGATGGTCTAATCCACTCATCTAGAGATTGTCTAATCCACTGATAGTCTAATCCACTGGTCTAGATATGGTCTAATCCACTGGTTTAGAGATGGTCTAATCCACTGGTCTAGAGATGGTCTAATCCACTGTCTAATGGTCTGATTCACATTTCACTAAATCTAATCTAGAGGTCTAGAGACAGTATAATCCACTGGTTTAGAGACGGTCTAATCCACTGTAATAGTCTGATTCACATTTCACTTCACAACAGTTACATAACAATCGTCTTATAACCGCATGTGATTCACATTTTACAGTCAACTCTTAGTTTTCTCATTGCATATTCCTTCACACTGGTCTAGATATGACAGTTCAATCAACTATACTACTTCAGAATAACTGTAAATCAATCTGCAGTGTTCTCAGAATAACATAACCCATACACACCACTGTAGCTCGGCAATGGCCTCCACACGAGTATGGTCTAATGAAATGGTAGTTCACATAATGGCCTTAGTCCGCCATCTCTCAATGGCCTAGTCTACCATTCTGCGATGCAGTGGGTTTTAAATGTTAAAAATGGTCTCATGTCACAAAGGGTCTAAGAATGGTTTATCCAATGTACTACACCATACCTCATATAGTATTGTGGTGTAATATACATATATGTCACAGTGGTCTAATATACAATGGTATTTCACAGGTGAGTTAAGCAATATTTTGCAATGGTCTTTTCATCCAATGATAGTCTGATCCAGTGATATCCCATTTAACACAGGTCTGACAGAATGGTATGTTATTCCACAATGGGCCCAATCAGTTGTGCATTATTTCACAATGGTCTAATTAATCTATTGGCATTTCATTTCATAATGGTTCAATAGAGTGATATATTATTTCACAATGGTTCAACCCAGTGGTATATTATCGCAATAGTTTAACCCAGTGGTATACTATTTTGCAATAGTTTAACCCAGTGGTATATTATTTCACAATGGGTCAACCCAGTGGTATATTATTTCACAATGGTTTAATGCAATGTTATATTATTTCACAATGGTTTACCCAATGTTATATTATTTCATCAAAATGATCCCATTTTCTGTGACAATGATCTAACTCTGCTGTAAACTATTTCACAAATATCTCATCCAGTTGTACACGTCCACGATTTCAAGATGGTCTAAAGCATATTATTCCACAATATAGTGTCATTTTATTTCACAATGGTGTTAGTTCACCTTCTTCAAATGTTTCGTCTTGTGCCTGCATAATTCCTCTCAGTTAAACTGCGATTTCGTGAGAAGAGAAGAACTGACAGTAAACACCTACTGCTGAAGACAAATATCAGTCACAAAAATGATACCACAACATTGGAATTACTTCCCTTGAGACCTCTTTACATGAAAAAAACACAAATCAAAAAATTTCCATATTAATTTTTGTTACCGTAGATCCTGAAATTAACACGTCCCTAAATTAATCTGAGTAACGGTGGGCAGACTAAAATGCAACATGAAATTAATGCAAGTGACGGTGGGCAGACTAAAATGCAACATGAAATTAATGCGAGTGACGATGGACAGACTAAAATGCAACATGAAATTAATGCGAGTGACGATGGACAGACTAAAATGCAACATGAAATTAATGCAAGTGACGGTGGGCAGACTAAAATGCAACATGAAATTAACGTGAGTGACTGTGGGCAGACTAAAATGCGACATGAAATTAATACAAGTGACTGTGGGCAGACTAAAATGCAACATGAAATTAATACAAGTGACTGTGGGCAGACTAAAATGCAACATGAAATTAATATGAGTGACGGTGGGCAGACTAAAATGCGACATGAAATTAATGTGAGTGACGGTGGGCAGACTAAAATGCGACATGAAATTAATGTAACGGTGGGCAGACTAAAATGCAACATGAAATTAATGTGAGTGACGGTGGGCAGACTAAAATGCGACATGAAATTAATACAAGTGACTGTGGGCAGACGTACTAAAATGCAACATGAAATTAATGTGAGTGACGGTGGGCAGACTAAAATGTAACATGAAATTAATGCGAGTGACTGTGGGCAGACTACAATGCAACATGAAATTAAAGCGAGTGGCCTCCTTGTATACTTTTTAATTAAATAAAAATTTACAATGAGATCGACTCACTAACATATCTGTGTACACATCAGTTAACCTGTTTAGTCCTTACTGTTTTTAGTAAGATCAAGTCAAAGCATATCTTTGCGGAAAGCATTTACACAACTGTGCGTGTATTGTTACCAAAATCTGGTAAAACATCTTATTACAACTGTATGCTAACACAGTCTTGTAATATAATAATTTATCAGCACTCGTTGATAAAAGTATAAAAATCCTTGACACACATCAGATTTCATACTTTTATGTTATCACAAGACACTAGGGGAGTTATCGTTTATTAATGCAAATAACACAAACTTGAATTTTTCACATTAATATTATGACTGCGTTTATTTCAGGATCTACAGTATATACATACATGTGTGTAACATGTAACAGTAAAATGTGGAGATAAATCAAATCAATATACAATCATAACCATTATAATAACAGAAAAAACCCTTACAACCAAGTTTAATGATGCACCCATGATCTTAACAAATACATTAAAACAACTGTAATAATGTTATCATTATAAATAACCAAACCAAAGGGCCAAAACACAGAACAAGAATCCAATGTGAAATACACTTCCAGCAACGACGAAAAAACTAACTTACAGCCTAAGAAACAACTTTTAAAACTGTAATATTGTCACCATCATAACTGAAAAAACACTTACAACCAAGTTTAACAATGCTTCTATGATCTTAACAAATATGTTAAAACAACCGTAATAATGTTATTGTTATAAACAACCAAATCACAGGGCCAAAACACAGAACAGGAATCCAATGTGAAATACACTTCCATCATTGACCAAAAAACTAACTTAGGATCTAACAAACTTAAAAACCATACTAATGTCTCCATAATAGTAGAAACAAAAATCCCCTTACAACCAAGTTTAACAATGCTTCCAAGATCTTAACAAATAAGTTACAACAACCGAAATAATGTTATTACAAACAACCAACCTATACACAGTCAAAGCAGATAACAAAAATCCAATGTGTAGAAAGCATACATGTATCAATGCCATATCCATAACAATAGAAAAACCCACCCATTTTAATAATGCTCCTGCAATCTTAACAAATATGTTACAACAACCGTAATAATGTTATCATTATAAACAACCAATCCACAAAGACTGTGATATTGGTTACAGGATCCAAGAATGATGATGATGAAAAAAAGAAAGAAAAAAAAGAGAGATACAAAAAATCCCTATCAGTTAATTTCCTGCAAAGAAAATCAACCTTTCCACACTTGATGTGACTCCCACCCGCGAGTATGTCGGGCTATTCATTATGTGAAAATCCAATCTGCGGCAATAAGCGTCTTCCTTTGAGTCCAGTGTCTCCAGTTGCTGGATTCTGTAGGGAAACTCAAATAATAACACGCTGACGCCTCCAGACCAGCATGGAGAACGAAGTGGAAGAAATCTTGACAAGTAAAAACATTGTCGTAACAGATGACATTAGATTGGCCTCAGACGGCACTATGGGAAAACACAATGCCAAGATTTAAAGGTGTGCAGTCTTCTGAAAACATTGTGCTCTTATTTAATTTGCTTGAAACATAGTTAGCGAAACCTACCAAGGGATTTTGTTTATATGTACTTTCTCAGTAACTTTTACAGATAGGTACAAACCTATTAATATACAGGTATGGTATTTTAATTTGGTTGAAAGATTTGGGGGTTTTGGGTTTTTGTTTAACGACGCACTCAACTCATGATAATTACAGTTATATCGGCGTTGGACACATGGTTATGTCGAGAAAAACCCCAGTGGTTAGCTAATGGGGATCGATCCTAGACCGACTGCGCATCAGGCGGGCACTGTACCACTGGGCTATACTGCCCGCTGGTTGAAACATAGTTAGCTAAACCTACTGAGGGATTTTGTTTAAATGTACTTTCTCAGTAACTTTTACAGATAGGTACAAACCTATTAATATACAGGTATGGTATTTTAATTTGGTTGAAACATAGTTCGCTAAATCTACCAAGGGATTTTGTTTGTATGTACTTTCTCAGTAACTTTTACAGATAGGTACAAACCTATTAATATACTGGTATGGTATTTTAATTTGGTAGAAACATATGGTTAGCTATAGTCCTACCAATAAAGCTGTATTCTTTTAAATGTTTTATTTAACGATGCACTCAACACATTTTATTTATGGTTCTATGGCATCAGACATATGGTTAAGGACCACACAGATTTTGAGAGGAAACCTGCTGTCGCTACTTCATGGGCTACTCTTATGTTACTTAACAGCAAGGGATCTTTTATTTGCGCTTCCCACAGGCAGGATAGCACAAACCATGGCCTTTGTTGAACCAGTTATGGATCACTGTTCAGTGCAACTAGTATACACCTACCCATTGAGTCTTGCGGAGCACTTACTCAGGGTTGGGAGTCAATATCTGGATTAAAAATCCCATGCCTCGACTGGGATCCGAACCTGGTACCTACCAGACTGTAGACCGATGGCCTAACCACGATGCCACCAAGGCAGGTTCATGTGGTTAGGATGCTTAGGATGCAGCAATTGAAAGCAATGATTTCTAAAATAATTGCTTGTGTCACTCATGGCTGGTTAGGATGTAGCTTAAAGGGACATACCCTAGTTTTTAAACACTAAGACATACAAATGTAGTTTTGACTATTAGAGGTTTTTTTTGATAACTGAAATCATACTTTACTTAAATTTTATTGTTTAAAGTATCCATTTCCATACATTCGAAGTGTTTTTGGACATCCTGATGTTTTTTAATATCACAAAATGCATTTCTCATATTTTTAAAAAGGCATGTTACAGTTATGTAGTCGGGTTTTATTCTATTTTAGAGGGTATTTCACCATTTCAAAGTCAAAGACTCATGTTTCACTCAATTGTAACTTTATCAAAATGTGTTACAGGTTTGTAAATTAAACTAACCTTAATGTTAATTTTCATGAACTGAAACTAGGGTATGTCCCTTTAAAGCAGCAAGGGATCTGTCTTAAAGGCACTTTCCCACAGACAGGGGTGAGACACAGCCCTGTGATAAAGCACTTGCTTTATGTGTACTGGCCTCAGTGGTGTTGTGGTTACACCATCGGTCCACAGTCTGGTAGGTACTGGGTTCGGATTCCAGTCGAGGCATGGGATTTTTAATCCAGATATCAACTCCAAACCTGAGTGGGTGCTTCGCAAGGCTCAGCGGGTAGGTGTACACCACTTGCACCGACCAGTGATCCATAACTGGTTCAACAAAGGCCATGGTTTGTGCTATCCTGCCTGTGGGAAGCGCAAATAAAAGATCCCTTGCTGTTAATCGAAAAGAGTAGCCCATGAAGTGGCGACAGCAGGTTCCTCTCAAAATCTGTGGTCCTTAACCATATGTGTGATGCCACATAACCGTAAATAAAATGTGTTGAGTGTGTCGTTAATAATATCTTTTATTCTTTTTTGCTTTATGTATTTTTGGTTTGGGATCGATCCCTGTCAATGGACCTATTGGGCTATTTTTCATTCCAGCCAGTGCACCACGACTATTATATCAAAGTTGTATATTCTATCCTGTCTGTGGGATGATGCATATATAAAAGATCCCTTGCTACTAATGGCAAAATGTAGTGGGTTTAATCTTTGTGATTGTGTCAAAATGACCACATGTTTGACATCTAATAGCCAATGATTAATAAATTAATGTGCCCTAGTAGTGTAGTTAAACAAAACAAACTTTCTTTCCAATAGACAGGACAGTACATACCACAGTCTTTAATGTCTTAGTCATAGGGCACTGATTGGTTGGGACAAAAACAAAATTATTTGGTACTTTGATTAAGTTGAAACAAATGTTTAGCTACTCTTATTTATAAACCAGTAATCAATTTTTTATATGCAGGTAGGACAGTGCATACCTCGGTCTTTGATCTACCAATCATAGGGCACTGAAGGTGATCGATCTTGCGACCCATCACATGACAGAACACTCTACCACTAAGCTACACTGTACATTCTACCCAGCAACCAAATGCCATGGCTTGAAAATAAATATTTTGAAAAACAATTCCATAAAGTGAATTAATAAGGAAGGAAATCTTTCATTTAACAATGCACTCAAAACATTTTATTTAGTATTATATGGTGTCAGACATATGGTTAAGTACCATAAAAATATCCATGTGCTACTCTTTTCGATTAGCAGCAAGGGATCTTTATATGCACCATCCCACAAACAGGATAGTATATACCATGATCTTTGTACCACCAGTTGTGTAGCACTCACAGGAATGAGAAATAGCCCAATGGGCCCACCGATGGGAATCGATCCAAGATCCATCGTGCATCAGGCAAGTGAATTAATAACACTACAAAACTATTGCTTAAATTTTCAAAAAAAAAATTTAAAAAAATACTCGAACTTTCCCATAAAGTGAATAACACAACACACTAATGCTTACAAAATGGGGAAAAAACCCAACATATAGATATAAAAATGCAAAAATGCTGCCTTTTTTAAACTATTTTTTTCTAAGATTTCCTGAAACTTTCTCATATATATACACAATCCAAATCTCTATTAGAAATGCAGACATAATATGGGAGTGTCTGAGAGTGAAATATATTAAGGGCTATTACAGGTAAAACTAATATCAACTCCAGGTGTTCGTTGCAGCTTCAGTGTAAGAAAACACACTTGAAACTGTTTTCTGTAAGCCATCTCAATCTACACAAGATAAAATCACTGGCATTAGAATTCACTAAAAACTTGTAAATACATTCACACCTGCAAGGTACATGTACACCAGTATAGATTCATTTACACCGGCAAGGTACATGTACACCAGTATAGATTCACTTATGCCTTCTTGTAACAAAACTGAGAACTGTGTAAAACATCAGATGGTAGACTACAATATAAATGCACTAAGTAGAGGTGAGAATTGGTGAATTACGAAAAAAACAGGAGTCCCATAAAATCTGTGCTATCTGACAAATTTTAATTTTGGAGGAAAGAACGATTAAAATGCGAGGTAATGCAATGTTCCATGAGAGGAAAACAGCTGATCGGAGGAGAATTCCAACCCATGACTAAGAAAGGTAAAGTATTTCTGAAACATTTTTATCAACAATAACACAGATACAAATATGTAGAATACAATACAAATCCACTCAAAAATTGTAGGCAGTAATATACACTGAACTCTGCAAAACATCTGTACCTAAAAACATAATTCAAATCAACTCACAACTGTGCAAAACATCTGTAATTGTAGACTAAAATACAAATCCACTTAGAACTGTGCAAAACATCTGCAATTGTAGACTAAAATACAAATCCACTTTGAATTGTGGAAAACATCTGTAATTGTTGACTACAATACAAATCCACTAAGAAATGTGCAAAACATCTGCAATTGTAGACCAAAATACAAATCCACTTAGAACTGTGCAAAACATCTGCAATTGTTGACTACAACACAAATCCACTTAGAACTGTGCAAATCATCTCCAACTGTAGACTACAACATAAATCCACTTATAACGGTGCAAAACATCTGCAATTGTAGACTAAAATACAAATCCACTTAGAACTGTGCAAAACATCTGCAATTGTAGACTAAAATACAAATCCATTTAGAACTGTGCGAAACACTTGTAACGGAGGACTATAAATTAAATCCACCCACAGCTCGTGATTATAAAACTTAAACCTAAACTAAAATACTAAAGTTTGTTTTTGTTCAATGACTAGAGCACATTGATTTATTTATTAATCATCAACTGTTAGATGTCAAACATTTGGTAATTCGTACATGTGGTCATCACAGGAAACCTGCTACATTACTCCATTAGTATCAAGAGATCATTTATAAGCACTTTCCCACAAACAGAACAACACATACCATAGACTTTGATATACCAGTTGTGGGGCACTGGTTAAGACTGGGATAAAACAATCTGAGAACAGACCTCAGGTAAGTCTTCCACCAACCGAAATAGTTCCACCCCAACATCGAACACATTATCTGTATGTGTTGCCATGAATTACAGTCTCACGAGAATGGGATGTTTAGCCCAGTGGTAAAGTCCTTGCTTGATGTGCAGTTGGTCTAGGATCGATTCTCGTCAGTGGACCCATGGCTTATTTATTGTTCCAGCCAGGGCACAATCACTGGTATATCAATGGCTGTGGTATGTCTTAACCTGTCTGTGGGATGTTGCATATAAAAAAAAAATCCTTTCTACTAGTGACATTTTTTTGCGGGTTTCCTCTCCAAGACTAAAGGTCATAATTACCAAATGTTTGAGGGTTTCCTCTCCAAGACTAAAAGTAATAATTACCAAATGTTTGAGGGTTTCCTCTCCAAGACTAAAAGTCATAATTACCAAATGTTTGACATCCAACAGCCAATGATTAACAAATCAATGTGCTCTAGTGGTGTTGTTAAACAAAATAAACTTTTTAAATCTCAAAATGCTATTAGAGTCTGACTTCTGATAGTTTTATAAGCACATAGGCAGAATTATCCAACACTTGCAATTGTAGACAGTAATACACACACCGTCAGGTCAATATATACACATCTATGCACTTGGAACAACACCATTTAATCCAACGACACCATGTAATCCAATGACAACTTCAAAACATCTTTAACTGCACAACATGCATGTAATGCAATGACACAGAAGGACAGCAATTCACCAAGAACGGTTGAATCAACAAGTGATGTATCATTCACAGAACGGCTGCACTCGGTGGGCGGAGTGTTAGTGGTGGGCGGAGTGCTATAGCGGTTATCAAAGTTTTGACAAGCTGTACAAGACTGCAGTTTCCTGTAAACTAAACGTACAAGTGAAAACATCAGGGATCCCAAAATGAGAAACATCTGGGACCAGTAAGCCAGCCATGCTGCTCAACATGAAACCACTGTTGTGAGAGAGAGAGAGAGAGTCGACAAAGCAATTACAAACAAGCGCCACACTTTAACTCTTTGAGGGATAAGACGACAATGCATTTACAGGCTCTGAATCTCTGAATCTCTGAAGAAATGAAGTCTGTTAACTCTTTTAGTGCTAAGTACATTGAAACTGCTCAAAAGCAGACTAAGTCAACAAATCAATTAAAAGCTCTGAATCTCTGAAGAAATGATGACTGTTAACTCTTTTAGTGATAAGTACATTGAAACCGCTCAAAACCAAACTACAAGTTGATCAAATTTAGAATCTGTGAAAAAATTAAGACTTTTAATTCTTTTAGTGTTAAGTACATTGATTAATTAATCATCAGCTATTGGATGTCAAACATATCGTAATTCTGACATACAGCTAGCTTGCGGAAGTAAGCATGCACCAATTATTTAAGCTTGAAAAATGAAAATATGCTTGCGGGAAGCTAGCAAGTTGAAGATATGCATGCAGCAAACATACAGCTAGCTTGCGCAATTAAGCATGCAGCAATTATTTAAGCTTGCAAAATGAAAACATGCTTGCGGGAAGCTAGCAAGTTGAAGATATGTTGGTTTTTTTGGGGGGTTTTAACTATGCACTCAACACATTATAAGTACGGTTATACCAGCGTCGGACATATGGTTATGTCGAGAAAAACCCCAGTGGTTAGCTGACGGGGATCGATCCTAGACCGACCGCACATCAGGCGGGCACTGTACAACTGGGCTATGCTGCCCGCTTTGAAGATATGCATGCAGCAAGCATAGAGCTAGCTTGCACAATTAAGCATGCAGCAATTATTTAAGCTTGAAAAATGAAAACATGCTTGCGGGAAGCTAGCAAGTTAAAGATATGCATGCAGCAAGCATACAGCTAGCTTGCACAATTAAGCATGCAGCAATTATTTAAGCATGCAAAATAAAAATATGTTTCCAGGAAGCTTGCAGACTTACTGACTACCTTACGCCAGCTAAATGTTAGCTTGCATTGCTTGTCTTCTAGAAAGCTCAGTTTGAACACTGTCCATGCTAAACACACCCTGGGGCATAGAACTAAGCTAACCTTTATGCAGTTACAAGCAACATTTACTCAGCATTGGATCACAATTTGCAATGCAAATCTCACTAAAACGGTGGGAAGGATTTAGCTCAGTCAGTTGAGTGCATGATTGAGGTTCCTGCGTCGCAGGATCGAACCACCTTGGTGGATCCATTAAGCTGATTGTTTTTTTTCTTGTTCCAATGAGTGCACCACAGCTGGTCAAAGGCTGTGGTATGTGTTTTCCTGTCTATAGAAAGATTCATATAAAAGATCTCTTGCTACATCAGGTAAAATGTAGCGGGTTTCCTCTGATGACTGTGAGTCAGAATGACCAAAGCGGGCAGCATAGCCCAGTGGTACAGTGCCCGCCTGATGCGCGGTCGGTCTAGGATCGATCCCCGTCAGCTAACCACTGGGGGTTTTCTCGACATAACCATATGTCCGACGCCGATATAACCATAATTATAATGTGTTGAGTGCGTCATTAAACAAACACAAAAAAAGAAAAAAAGAATGACCAAATATTTGATATCACATAGCTGATGATTAATTGATCAATGTGCTCCAGTGGTGTTGTTAAACAAAACACACAAACACACTCACTAAACTGTGACAAAAAAGGAAAGGAATGTTTGTTTAATGACAACACATTTTAAAGTTTGTTTTTTATTGACACCATTAGAATCCATTAATTAATTAATCATCAATTATTGGATGTCAAACATTTGGTAATTCTGAGAAGTAAAAAAAAAAACACACACTACATTTTTTCCATTAAAGAGACATACCCTAGTTTCAGTTCATGAAAGTTAACATTAAGTTTAGTTCAATTTACAAACCTATAACACATTTTGATAAAGTTACAATTGAGTGAAACATGAGTCTTTGACTTTGAAATGGTGAAATACCCTCCTAAATATAATAAAATTCGACTACATTACTGTTACTTCTCAGAGGCACGTGCCTTTTTAAAATTTTGAGAAATGCATTTTGTGATATTAAAAAACATCAGGATGACCAAAAACACTTTGAATGTACGGAAATGGATACTTTAAACAATAAAATTTAAGTAAAGTATGATTTCAGTTATCAAAAAACACTTCTAATAGTCAAAACTGTGCCTTTAAAAACTAGGGTATGTCCCTTTAATAGCAAGGGATCTTTTATCTGCATTTTCTCACAGACAGGAATAACATAACATATATACCACAGTCTTTGATATCCCTGTCGTAGGGCAATGGCTAGGTGAAAAACATGCTAAAGTTTGTTTTGTTTAAGGACACCACTAGAGCACATTGATTAATTAATCATCAATTATTGGATGTCAAATTTTTGGTTGATACAGACCAGCCTCGGTGGTGTCGTGGTTAGGCCATCAGTCTACAGGCTGGTAGGTACTGGGTTCGGATCCCAGTCGAAGCTAGCATGGCATTTTTAATCAGATACCGACTCCAAACCCTGAGTGAGTGCTCCGTAAAGCTCAATGGGTAGGTGTAAACCACTTACACCAACCAGTGATCCATAACTGATTCAACAAAGGCCATGGTTTGTGCTATCCTGCCTGTGGGAAGCACAAATAAAAGATCCCTAGCTGCTAATCAGAAAAGGTAGCCCATGAAGTGGCAACAGGGGGTTTCCTCTCAAAATCTGTGTGGTCCTTAACCATATATCTGACGCCATATAACTGTAATTAAAATGTGTTGAGTGCATCGTTAAATAAAGCATTTCTTTCTTTACTATATGACAGAAACCCTGCAAGCTGTAGTTATATAAATCTGATGGCTTACATTGATATGGAGAAAAAACTAGACCGAATGATTTCACATAAGTGACAAGCTTCAATGGGGGAAAAAAAAAAAACTGACAAGTTGACACATAAAAATTGATTGCACATAATTGCCATTGACACGACTTTGCCAATGACTTGGCCAATACGACAACGGCTCCATTATAAGAAAGCCGAGATTGTCAGAAACAGATTGTGTGTGATTTGATAACATCACACGGTGTTACGTTAGTGTTGCGTTAGCCAGCAGTGGAGACAATACAGTGAAGAAAAGACAATGACGGCAGAATAGAGTAGGCTGAATGATAAACCCATTTGGTGAACCTGTAATTAAGTTATTGTGCTATCTGAGCTTGGCTTTTTTAAAGATTATTCTACAATGTTAAGGAGTAATGCAGAATTTATAAAGTTATACGAACAATTTAGTTTATATAAAAACAACGAGCATGAAAAATCTAACTCTTCAAAATGGTGAGGACAGGAAAATTTCTCTCCACAAAGTAAACCTGCTTTCTAAAGTTTATGGATGTAGCAAAATCTTTAAGTGTTGTTATTATGGATGGCAATGTTTTATGTAATGCTGCACTCAACACATTGTATTTACGGTTATATGGCGTCAGACATATGGTGAAGAACTATACAGATATAGAGTGAGGAAACCCGCTGTTGCCATTTCATGGGCTACTCTTTTTGATTAATAGCAAGGGATCTTTTATATGCACCATCCCACAGACAATAGTATATACCTCGGCCTTTATTACACAAGTTGTGGAGCGCTGGCTGCAAGGAGAAATAGATCAACGGGCCATCGACGGGGATCGATCCTTAATCGACCACACATCAAGCAAATGTGTTACCATTGGGCCATGTCCCGCCACTCTTGTCATTAAAGTAACTTAGCTAATTTCTAAAACTTCTCCTGAGTAAAACATATTAAAAAATGTGCACACAACGTTTTAGTAAATAGCAAACTTATAATATTCTTTTAGAATAATGATTCTAGAAAAATGCTTATAATATGAAAGTCCTCAAATAAATCTAGACTTAATTCTAAGTTATATATAGTTTTATAAACATAACCAAAAATCTTTTACACAATTGTTCACGTAGGTAAATGAGAACAAAACTGGGAAATTATTTCAAAATGTGAAGCAAAAATAATCATTATAAAATGTAGTTTTATAATTAAAATGATCCAGAATAAAAATATACATAATTAAAAAAAAGAAGAACAAGAAATAAAATCTACAAGTAGTCTTGTAAAATTCATTCAGAACTTATTTACTATTATCACTTCCACCAAAACAACAAAACCCTGTAAGATTCCATCAGAATAAACAATATACAAAACCCTGTAAGATTCCATCAGAATAAACAATATACAAAACCCTGGAAGATTCTATCAGAATAAACAATATACAAAACCCTGTAAGATTCCATCATAATAAACAATATACAAAACCCTGTAAGATTCCATCAGAATAAACAATATAAAAAACCCTGCAAGATTCCATCATAATAAACAATATACAAAACCCTTCAAGATTCCATCATAATAAACAATATAAAAAACCCTGTAAGATTCCATCAGAATAAACAATATACAAAACCCTGCAAGATTCCATCATAATAAACAAATAC
>JAECMU010042221.1:0-15773 GCA_016106625.1 Dracogyra subfuscus
CTGGCCTAGCCCAAAATATACCCCGGGGTATAAACCAGCCTAGGCTACTTTATACCCCGGGGTATAGTTTGGCCTAGGCCACTTTAACCCCGGGTATAGTCTGGCGGGGGGTTAATCTGGCCTGCTACACCGGTACAAATTGGTACAAGTCTATAATTTTTATTCACTTAAATAATTTATAAATACACAAAATAAAGTTCATATTTGAATTCGTATTATTTTTGTGGGATTTTATAATTTGTATAATATTTTAGATAAGTTAATTTGGACTAAAATTAGCCCAAAAATCGAAAATGTTATGTTTACTTACCGGCATTTGATGCCAATTGTCCAGTATTTATGTCTATTATTTCTGATAACAGTGGTTTTCTGACTAGTATGTTTTTTTTTTTTTTAAGCTACGATTCATATCCCAATATTTGGTGATTTTCATTATTGGTAAAACAATCTAATTTATTATCAAATTAGCTGTCACAATCAGCTATCGATCCCTGAAAATGACTGGGATTTACTTGCCGAAAATCACTTTTTCAACTCAAAATTACAAGCTATTGCCAATGGAAATCAAAAACCTAAATATACAGGAAGTCTTTTTGGTGAGTGTTTTTTGCAAAACGGAGGGAAACATGTACAGTGTACAATATGTCAACTGGCATGTCGTCGAGCAGGTAAGATATCTCGCCTGCAATAGTCAGAAGGTTAAGTATGTGCTAATACCTCTTATTATACCCCAAAATGGGATATTGTGTTTGTCAGCATTCCAGATAAATGTCCCTTTGAGTAATGAAAAAGAACACGCTATCTAATACTGTAGGACTTGCCTACAACTGTTTGCAAATGATTTTTGTAGAAAGCATTCTGTGCGCTGTGTGCTGACCGTATCTGGGGACTTGGTCGTCAGGGTTTCAAGTGTATCCAGTGTAAGCTGTTAGTTCACAAACGCTGTCACAAGCTGGTGAAGAAACCATGTGAGGGTATTGCTGTAAGTCTTTTTATTATCATCATTTCTATACACTGCCATGTGTGACCTGTGACTTTAGAAAGCAGTCCTGTCTGAACCATTGCCCCACAGCTGGTATATCAAAGTCCATTACCTGTCAGTGGAAAAGTGCATATAAAAGATCCAATCAGTGTTCTCTGGTGATGTAAGTTTTTGTAATTTTGAAAATGTATTGTGATAAATATTATGAATTTATCTTTTAAAAATCTATTGTTCATGTTCTGGGGAGCACCCCCAAACCCCCACATGTGGAGAGAGGAACCCCCCCCCCCCTACTCGACTCTCCACCCTCACTGCCTTTGGCGGTGTACTGTCCGTTTTGCGCATAGTTGATTTCATCAAGTGTCATTGCCATGTCTGTTAAATAGAACAAACTTCAGCTTTTTATGATTAGATTTGAAATCTGTTACGCTTAGCAAAAGTTGATCTAACACTATGATTTGCAGGAACCGGTAGAAGGTCCATCAGATTATGAAAGTGATGTCGGAAGTAATCAGTCACAGAATGGAGATTCTCTTATGAACAATTCTTCAGGTTAGAATTTTATCTTTTAGTTTTAACATATTTTGTGCAAAATACTCTCAGAGATATACACAAAAATGGCACACCAAGACATACACAAAAAACCCAACCAAACAACATGATACACATATCTGCACAGACACGCCAGAAGACATCTATCAGACTGATTGTGTATACATGTGTGTATATATATATATATATATATATATATATATAAAACTGAAAACCAGTTAACCTTCTGACTACTGCAGGCGACATATCTCTTCTAACGTCAAGTAAGTCGACACATTATACCACATACAGTACATATACTCATTTATATTTCCATAGTCCAGGAAGATATCTCACCCAAAATCATGCAAGCTGTCACACTATACCGCATACAGTACATATAATCATTTACATTTCTGTAGTCCGGCAAAATATCTCACCCAACATCATACAAGCCGTCACACTATACCGCATACAGTACATTCACTCGTTAATATTTCCATAGTTTGGCAAGATATCTCACCCAACATCACACAAGCCGTCACACTATACCACATACTGTACATTCACTCATTAATATTTCCATAGTTTGGCAAGATATCTCACCCAACATCCCAAAAGCCGTCACACTATACCGCATACAGTACATTCACTCATTAATATTTCCATAGTTTGGCAAGATATCTCACCCAACATCACAAAAGCCGTCACACTATACCGCATACAGTACATTCACTCATTAATATTTCCATAGTTTGGCAAGATATCTCACCCAACATCACTTAAGCCATTACACTATACCGCATACAGTACATTCACTCATTCATATTTCCATAGTCCGGCAAGATATCTCGCCCAACATCACACAAGCCGTCACACTATACCGCATACAGTACATTCATTCATTCATATTTCTATAGTTTGGCAAGATATCTCACCCAACATCACACAAGCCGTCACACTATACCGCATACAGTACATTCATTCATTCATATTTCCATAGTTTGGAAAAATATCTCACCCAACATCACACAAGCCGTCACACTATACCGCATACAGTACATTCACTCATTCATATTTTTGGCCATTCTGCACACGACACTGATCAGAAATAATAACTGAACAACACTGATCAAAACTAATTTTGATAATAGCCGTTTTAGTTTTTTGTTTTTGCGTGACAAATACCTGAACATTTTATGTTGAAAAGGTGTTTTTGACAAGTATTTTCACTGGTCAACAGTGGTGGAAAGTCACAGTAATTTTCAGGAATTAATAGCTGATTATGACTGCTAATTTGATAATGAATTTGACCAAATCACAACATATTGAGACATGAATTGTATTTCATTTCAAAAAACAGTTATTGCGAATAATGGACTACAAATTTTCTAAACTTTGTAGTTAATTAACAACCATCAGTTTAAGAGAAAAAAGATCATACTGCCCACAAAAATGTAATAAAAATCATACTGCAATGAAAATGTGATAAAAATCATACTGCCATGAAAATGTGATAAAAATCATACTGCCCATGAAAATGTGATAAAAATCATACTGCCCATGAAAATGTGATAAAAATCATACTGCCACGAAAATGTGATAAAAATCATACTGCCCATGAAAATATGATAACAGGGCGCAAAGCAACACTTTATATTTACTCGCCAACTGGCTAGTGAATGAAAAAAAATACTAGCCAATGAGAGATTGTTACTCGCCAGGCAACATATGAAGTACATGTATTAGTATTGATAATTATAATAACATAATTAAAAAACTTTAAACACCAACCTCATCCTGTGTTGTTTATTTTTCTCAAGGGTATGTTCAAGATGCACTGTAGTTCATCAAGATTAACTTTGATAGTAAACAAAGTTAATCTTGATGAACTAAGGTCGACGACAGTAATTTTTCGCACCCTTGTTTTGGCTTCGTACAAAGTAAATAAAACATATCAACAGTAGTTTTTTTTATATGATATACAAAATTTGATATTTGACAAAAGTTACTTTTTATTTCTTTCATCTTTTGAAACTTAAAATTAATATTTTGTCAAAAATTATGAAAAATAACAAAATACCAACCTGTAAACAACGCTGTTCGCTTGTTATAGAAATTTTACAGGGGTCAAGGTTAGTAGACCAGTTTACCCGCTTTACGACAATATTCGCAATACATGTGATTCCTATTTTTATCGTATCTTAGAAATTCAAAACCTAATAACCAGAATTCTCGAAATGAACGCTCTGGTTGAACTTCATCGTGGGTTTTTTTCTTCTTTTTTTCGCGTCTTGTTTCACCACCAGATTCATCATCTAAAACACGTTTACTTACAGGTGTAATGCAATTTCTCTGGAAATATGCAGTTATAGTCGTAGGTTTCCAGTCGACATAACTTCTTTAAAAAATCCGTTTCCAAGAGTCCAGAAACAAATCATCAATTATTTTGTTTTACTGTCCTTTGTAAACCGTTTTTTAATGGGTTACGTGATTCTGACAAGTATACCGATGGCTACAGTTACCGAAACTAGGACATATTTTATTTATTTATTTATTTTTGTTGACGATATGCTATCGTTACCAACAACATTCTCGAACGTTTAAAAAAAACATTATTTAGCATATTCCCGCCATGGAACATTTAGCTTAACTTTAGGTGCAAACAAATTGGCTGCCAAGGCTTTGTGAAAACTAATTTACAATCAGAAAACCCCGATGTGTCACGAGGCTTTCCGAACATCTCGATCGTCATGTCGGCCTTAGAGCTCCGAGTGTGATATCCACAAACAGGGTAAAATGTGGAAGTGTATGTTTACAGTATCGATCATCAGTATATGTATCGTCTGACTGATTAGTGAAATAAATGTTCCAGTAACAGCTTCATTCTGAAAAATAATCTACTCGCCAAAAGGCTAGTGTTTTGCAAATTTAAATCGCCATAACAGAATTTCACTCGCATAGGCGAGTGTTTCACTCGCAGTGTTGGAGTTTAATTAAGATTAATTTATGACTTAAAAGTGTTTGAATTCCAGGTGCTAAGGCTGCTACTGGTCCTGCTTATAGTGTTGAATATGGCAAGGAGGTGAGTAATCAAAGATGTAATCAATTAAATTATCATAATTAAGTGTGCTGGGACGGGTGGGTAGGGATGAATCTAGGCCAGTTAAGAGTGTCTTTCCTGAACTGCTTGGGTCAAAAGAGCAAATCCCCTTGATGAATCCATTCTCTCATTGAATTTTGCACATTCCAACCATTGTCCCACAACTGGTATATCAAAACCTAGATCACAATCTAGATAACATTAAAATATAGTTCTACTTTAATAATAGTAAAAAAAATTGTGATGAAAATTGTAAGGATGCAATTATCGGTGACACTGAATACATTTATGGTTGGTGAGACGTTTAATTTGGTGGAATGTATCATTCTGTTGGACATTTCTTACACAGAACAGATTACTTTGACAACTTATGTACCTTCCAGATATGTCCAGTACTCTTTCACAGTTCATTTACATGTATTTAGTAAAGTTTATAACTTGCAACTTCTGCTAACACTTGCAGCTGTTACAGTAAAATGTAGTGAAAATGCTGAGATACGGTATAGCAAAACATGTATATAATTAATGTAGTTATAGTATTTATTCCATTTCTTAAAAAATTGATTAAAATTAAATTATATTGATATTTTATTGTTAAAGGGACAGACCCTAGTTTTTAATATTTGAGCAGTTTTGTCATATTTTAAAAACACATTACTTAATAATACTGTTATTGTTTAGAATATCCATTTTCATACATTCAAAGTGTTTATTATTTCCTTGTGTTTGTAATGCCACAAAATGTTTTTTTTTTTTTTTTTTTTTATATAATTCTAAAAATGCACATACATGTACTTCTGAGAAATCAATGTTGTAAAGACGAGCCCTAGTCAATTTTAGAAGGTATTTCCCCTTTTAACATTACAGACTCTTGTTTTTCCTAACAGAATAATATACATACACCATGACATAATCAGTTTATTTATGATATATTTATAGATGTACTCCTGTTATACATGTAAGTGAGGAATTTACCAAAACAAATAGCAATACAGGTTTTTTAAATGAAGACAATTTCACTGACGAGAGTGGTGTCATTAAGTACTGTGTCTAAAGTACACACAATATCCTAATACCATATACCTACCTTTAGTTGTATCACATTTTTGTGCATTTTAGATTAAACTTACATGTCATTGACTAGTACAAATGCTACAAGAAGAAATCTGATACTACTATTTGAAAGCGGGTCACAGTCTTTGAGATCAGGTTTCTTCTTGTAGCTTATGTACTAGTCGACATCATGTTAGTTTTAGACGATAATTGACTAAAACATGATCCAACTAATGATCTGTGGCATCAGATATAGGAAGCTGTGTATTTTAGACTGTGTGTCTACTTACTATTCCTTTGGTCGATGAAATTGACAGTTCCAGTATAAAACAGGTTAGGCCTAGAAATTTTCCCCACCATGAAATCTACACAATGAAATTAAAAATTTCTTATGAACTCAAATTTGTTTGCTTTACATGCTGTATTTAAGAAAAAACTAACTTTAGATACATAATTTCACTCTCTTTATGAGCTATGAAGTAATTACATTATAATAAAGTGCCATAACGTAAATAAAGTAACAATGCTTCATAATGTCATGAGGCTCAGTCCACAACGTTGTTCAAACACAGACACAAAAAGTGTAATGCAATATTACTATTCCAGTATGTGTATGTTGAAGATTTATGCAGCGGGCAGCATAGCCCAGTGGTACAGTGCCCGCCTGATGCGCGGTCAGTCTAGGATCGATCCCCGTCAGCTAACCACTGGTTTTTTCTCTCGACATAACCATATGTCGGACGCCGATATAACCGTAATTAAAATATGTTGAGTGCGTCGTTAAAATAAAAAAAATAAAAAAATGCATGCAAATAAATTTTTAATTTGTTTTTTGTATTTCAAATTTCAGACAGTTAAAGTTGAGGTAAGTTTATTTTGTTCTCTATATATATCATCTTCTAGAACAATTTCTGCAATTAGTCTAGCAACAGTACATATTTTGAAAGGCAGACTTCTCGTGCTTATACTTAATTCCATAATATTTAGTCAACGATATTACTTATTATTGGTGTGTTATTCAGTGTTTCACTTTTTTGCATGACTTTTATGGAATGCATATTTGATCTAACATGGTTATTAAAGAACAAGTCTGAGAGACGTAACTTTAACTGAGAGACTGGTAGGCTGGCAGAGACAGTGAGAGAGACAATAAGACAGAAAGTGGGTTTGTGCATTTGTATTTATTAAACATGAGTGAACTGTGTGCTTGTATTTCCTTATTAACCATGTTAAACTTTGATTATTCGATTTCCTTGCAAATTTGTAAACAGCTCATATGTTGTGAATTTTTGCTGATGTTAATAGTTAAATTAATGTAACTGTAGTAATGTTTTATTTATTATAAAAAAATATGTTTTGGTTATACTAATTGCAGCCTTCCTCAAACAGTGATGGACAGAACATAGGAATGGATGATTTTGTTCTGCTGCGTGTCATTGGCCGAGGGAGTTACGCTAAAGTTCTGCAAGTGGAACACAAAAGGACAAAACGAATCTATGCCATGAAAGTTATTAAAAAGGAGTTGGTCAATGATGATGAGGTTGGTCATAATCAATTTACAAATTGACCGTTTAATTTATATATAAATCTGTACCGGGATTTCCCGTATTTAAGCCCCGGGCTATACGGAAAATGCCACTTTCAAAAAAAAAGTTTTTATCCGTAATTAAGCCCAGGGCTTAAATTAGGAAAATGCTATTTTTATGCACTATAACCCACTGAAGAAACAAGTATTAGGAAATTGAAAATAGTATTTTTAATACAGCGAACTATGTTATCAACCCCCTCCCCCCGCTCCCCTCGCCAACACATACAAGCACGTTTCTGTTACTCCGATATGGTTTAAGGGACTGGTAAGAATGTAAATATCAAATATCAAGTGAACATAATCAAAACGTAGAATACTAACGATTACGCCCCCTCCCACAACTTTAATTTTCCATTCTTTTGATGAGAATATATACCAAAATCTTAATTCTGAATACTTTGTTTCCAATCTAATTAAAATTAGCTCCATTATTACATGTGGATCTAACAGCAGCCAGTTGGAACTCATGTCCACCAATCAAAACCTTACTTGCAGAATCGTGCCAGTAAAAATATTTTTGAAAACATTCCCTATTATCCTGAGGGTATACAACATGTTTCGTGTGAATTACGAATGCCTTAAAACATGTTTTATTTAAAAAAAATAAAAATAAAAATTGTAATTTAAAACTGAAGACTGAATTAGTTAGTTTTTTTTTAACAAATAAATAATTAGTAATATAAAATTGAAGACTGATAACCAATCCTGTACGTATTGGTACAGTTCGCTGTACTGCGGCCGCTAAAATAGACTCGCTCGATATTTTTAGAATAATGTTATAAAAGGAGAAGTGTGATTGGTCAATATTTAAATTATTATTTACAGACGAAATGATAGTCTACGCAGTGCTGTTAGCAATCTGATTAAAATTCATTCTACTGGTCTAAATAAGGCATTTGTAATTCACACAAAACATATCGTATACACTCAGAATGTTTTAAAATTATTTTTAAATCACTGGCAAGATTCTGCAAGTAAGGTTTTGATTGGTGGACATGAGTTCCAACTGGCTGCTGTTAGATCCACATGTAATAGTGGAGCTAATTTTAATTAGATTGCCATTTTTCCTCTCCATTTATTTTTATAAATATGACGTAATATTTGGTAACCCAGGGGAGGTAACTATAAATTTGTATCCATATTCGGAAAGGTTTCCTGTTTTTAAGCCCATGGGCTTAATTTCGAGTGGGCTTAAATACGGGAAATCCCGGTACTGTTGATTTTAGGTAAACATGACATATTTTCATGTTACAAGACTTAGTATTAATTTAGCGTTTTGGTTATATTCAGTAGAGAAAGTAAAGAGAATACCGGTATTTAGGATCTTCTGTGGGTAGGGGCCTATGTTTTATAAAAGTGGATCATCAGTAGCACAGAAGTTAAGTTTCTTTACATTTAGTCCAAAATCTCAACTTCGGTCTACAGGGTTTGACGTTAACTTTATTTACTACTAGACTAGTGGACTAGTACATTGTATGCCTTAAAATTCAGTAGACCTGACCTAATATCAACTAGACCAAGTTGCTGGATGAATGAATGTTTAACGACATCCCAGTACAAAAAATACACATCGGCTAACAAATTATAACGAAGTGCTGAATGACAAAATATACCTAAGCAAGGCTAATTTTGTTAAACTTTGCTTCATATTTCCTATAATTTGAAGAGTATACACAATAATCAGCCAATGTAACTATATTTGAATAAAACACACCAATAAAAACACCATGGTATGTGTAACGTAAATAATTCGAAAACGAAATCGATTGTCGTATATTTGTAAAACCCGAAAAACATTTATTCAAAGAATGGACACTATTGTATGTTTTGCATTTTTATTACCTTATTCGATTTATTGGACAAAAAACATTATCCCGCCTTCATGTAAAATACTCGAATCCCATTGGCTGGTTACACTAAGACAAATCCCTTATACCCCGCGTAAGAGAATGCCAGGCGGGGTAAAAATGACTATTGTTTTCACATGTACCCCGCCTGTCATTTTCAGTAATTTACTATCACCTGTAATAATGCTGGGACAACAAACACTATTGAAAACAATCATAGCAATAAAATGTAATGTTTAAAAATATATTTTTCTAAATTTATGTTCTTTAGTTATTATTTTGATGGAACTATTTTGTCTTGCCTTCAAGTGCTTTCTTTTGCGTCCGCGTGAATGGACGGTTTTTCATAAGTAATGCTATAGTTTGGAGTTAATTTATTATAGTGTATTGGTTAATTAATTAACACGTCGGCAAGATAAATTCGTTGTAGAAGCATCACTCGGGGTGAATGGATTTTTATGTACCCTCTGGTTTCTCTTTTTACCCCTCGGCTTCGGCTCAGGGTAAAAGAGCTCCCAGAGGGTACATAAAAATCCATGGTGCCCATCAGCGGTTAGTACCAGTCAGGATTGTTCACTTATTCACTGCCCACAGCATCACGTCTAATTATAGAACTTGGGATTTCCGTGTCGATAGTTTAATGGATAATAGTAATGTTTGTAGGATCAGTGGATGGCAAATTAATTCACCACTCGTAAATGATCAAGACGACCAGTCGGGCTACTCAGAAACACTTATGACTAGACCGAACCAGCTGTTTACTAGACAATGTCGTTCGGACGTAGCTTAGTGTCGAAGCCTGGTTATACATTGATGCATTTGTCGTCAGATTACTTTAATTTATTACGTGCTCACAGTTGTTTTGGATGTGATGTATAATTCATAAATCAGTCAAGTGCATTTTCATTCTAGCTGGCAATGACTCGCTATGCCCGAGACATTCCCCACTGTTTGTCAAAAGGAATATACATGTACACTGACAAGTCACCATTTTTAACTCAAAATTATCATTTATTTTTCCCACAGAAATATGTTGTCTACAGTATATTGACTTTCGTGATATCTGTTGAGATATCTTGCTGCAGTATCCTAAAGGTTAAGAGACATATACTACATGTATTCACAGATAAATATTTATAATAATGTTGGATGAAAAACACTTACGTTTGATACATGTATGTCATTGTGATTCTATCATTGTGAGGTTTTTATGGGTTTTTTTAGGACATTGACTGGGTACAGACAGAGAAGCATGTATTTGAGACGGCGACTAACTATCCATTCCTTGTTGGACTGCATTCCTGTTTTCAGACTCCAAGCAGGTTACTCATTTTACTGCCATATATATTGTCATCATCCATCCGTTATCTAAAGCCTAGTTCTTGTTTCATTGAGAAGTTATGAAAGACTGCAGAGTGTGGTGGCATAGAGCCGCATTGTCAGTGCCAGTGCCAGAGCCTCAGTGAGAGTGCCAGTGCCAGAGCCTCAGTGAGAGTGCCTGTGCCAGAGCCTCAGTGAGAGTGCCAGTGCCAGAGCCTCAGTGAGAGTGCCTGTGCCAGAGCCTCAGTGAGAGTGCCTGTGCCAGAGCCTCAGTGCCAGTGCCAAAGCCTCAGTGCCAGTGCCTGTCCCAGAGCTTCAGTGCGAGTGCCAAAGCCTCAGTGCCAGAGTATATTTCATTGACATTACTTTAAAATAGTTCACACAGGTGAACTTTCAACTAATAGTTATACACCACTTTAACTGTAGTTAATTGTTGTTCCACTATATTGTGGTAAATTTGGTACATAGAAAGTAGTAAATAATAAAATGAAAATAATATGGAGTCATTGTGAACCAGACGTCATTTGCTTTTACTGTTTAATATATAGCATTCCAATAAATAATATAAATGTATTATGTATATCTTTGGTTATTGATATTTTGCAAAAATATATGTAAAACTCTTTCACTCTTTATTGTTTGTGTTGATGCATTTAAAAATGAAAATATCAGAAAATTTCTTATTTTTTCCCCAGTTAAGATTGGTACATATATAAATGTAAAATGCCGAAGGGATGTTCTTTTAAAAAAAATAAAAAAATGTTTGTCTTTAATAGCCAATTTTTTAATTGCTTTTTTGTTTTGTTTTTTTCATGTTTCAGACTGTTTTTTGTAATTGAGTTTGTCAATGGGGGTGACTTGATGTTTCATATGCAAAGACAGAGACGATTACCTGAGGACCATGCACGCTTCTACGCTGCTGAAATATGCCTAGGATTGAATTTCCTTCATGAAAGAGGTAATCCTTTCTACAGTATTGTATTCTATCATGTATGGTTTAAAATGCCTCTGTAATGAAACACATATTTTGCTATCTTTTGGTACCTATGTATCACTAGTTTACAATGTATATGAATCCTGACATATTTTAAAATATCTGAAAAGCTGTTTTATATATTCGTAATAATCAATCAAGAAAACACTTGAAACTACACACCGAGTTACGTAATGACGTATGACGTCACTCCAAGGCTAGGTAGTCAGAGACGCTTTCGAGACATTTCAGCTCTGGTTCATGTTTGGGCCCAAGCCAACACATGGTACCAAAATAGCCTACGAAAAATCAGTGCATGAAACAATTCAATTTGTTGTTTTGTAATACCGATACATGAATACTGTTTGATATATTCTACGATAATAAATAATTGTGTCGTGTATGAATGCACAAAAATTACTGTGAAAGGTGTTACAGCTATAGTTTGTCCCATCATGCTATAAAACTGGTTTTTTTGTAAATAATTTCTGTTTGGTTTGATATAAGAAAGCGGGCAGCATAGCCCAGTGGTACAGTGCCCGCCTGATGCGCGTTTGGTCTAGGATCGATCCCCGTCAGCTAACCACTGAGTTTTTATTCGACATAACCATATGTCCGACGCCGATATAACCGTAATTAAAATGTGTTGAGTGCTTCGTTAAACAAAAAACAAAACAAAAAAATGATATAAGAAAACAAGTTAACGCATTTTTTGTGCATCTTACAAATCAGTCGATTCAGAAATAAATATTTCTTTTCAACATCACTTGTCCTCATAACTAGTGCATATTCCCTACAATTAGTAGACTGGTCTGAACATCCCAACAGCCAATGGAATTGCTTACATTCTTTCACTGCATACCCCTTCCTGTTCCATTCACATGACTGTAACTTCCTTATTTACCCTGAGTTTTCTCCAATTAGTAGTAAATTCCATTGCATGAATAAAGGTGTTTTCTGTGGGGCTGACAATAGAACATCCACAAATTACCGGACTTCCAACATTAGAAACAACTTCTTTCTCAACTGAGCTTCAAGAAGGCTTGTTTCATCGGGCTCACATTTGAGGCTCTAGGAGTGTGTGTCTACCAGAAACACTGTGTACATAATGAATATTCTAAGCTATGAACTGTAAGTCTCGACCAGAGGTATTTATTGAGTGTCTTGTCTGTGTGTAATTGTAGTCTTTGAATGATTATTACAGGTATTGTGTACCGTGACCTCAAGCTGGACAATGTCTTGCTGGATGGTGAAGGTCACATCAAGCTCACAGATTACGGAATGTGCAAGGTCAGTCATTGTTTACTTCATTGTCTGAATAAATCTTCATTGTCTGAATAAATCTTCATTCTCAGTCTGATAAAATATATTTCACAAAATAGCTGAACACAAAGTGTGTTAAATTCGGGTGGGGGAGGGGGATTAATAATGTTTACTCTATTATTAAAACCATAAAACATTGTAGTAAAGGACATAACCAAGATTGAAATAACTAATCATTAATCATTGATCTTGTGATATAAACTGATGATCGATCACATGATTCCATTCCCAGTACTAGTATCATTTTTTGGTGGATATATTTGGTTATATTCCATTCCATTACCTGTTAATGACTTGTATTCAAAGTTCATAGTGTATTCTATCTTGTCTGGTTGAAGGTGCATAAGAAGCAATTTTCTCCCATCCCTGGCCATGCAGGACGGGAGCATTCCATGACGTCAACCCATGCAGAATAAATCTGTCTTGCATGACCACGTAACTTTGTTGTTTGCGCTGATATTAACATTGGTTGACATCACGTAAATGGAAAAATAACGCAAGAAATACTTTTTATATTTCATAAAAACAAGGAAACCTGCTGTCATTATGAAATTATACTATCATTTTCGGTTTATACTTTTAGTATAAACCATTTTTGGGTACAATCTTTTCAATGGTTATGATTATTTTATTGTAAGATAACCCCAACAAATGTAGCCTCGTCCCTGACAACAAATTATGTACCCTTGGGTGGAATAGCCCTGTCCCACATGGACACATATGAAGGAATCTTTTAGGACACCAACCAATAGTGAATTAAATGAGAAAACAGTGTTAATGCATGTATGAAGTTAGCATCAGTTACAATGATTGTAAATAAAGTTTTACATATCAATGTTTATAGAATGGAAATAAAACTATTTGAATATTAAATATCACCTTTCATCTGCAAAAATGTGATAATAGATCTCTTTCACATTTCACTGTGCATGTTCGTGTTGCGATGCTAATTGTGGACACTTACCTGTGAACGCACGCAAGATCTTCAAAAATAGCTCTGCGTACAAGTCGGGGGGGGGGGGGTGGCTTAGACAATGGGAGGTCACATGTGAATATCGCCATGATTAATTATTCTATCAGTAGGGAACCCAAAACTGTTGTCGACATCCTACAAAGACTATTGAACACATTTGTTTATTATTCAATTATTGACCGGCCTTGGTGATATTGTGGTTAGGCCATCGGTCTACAGGCTGTTAGGTACTGGGTTCTGATCCCAGTTGAGGCATGGGATTTTTAATCCATATACCGACTCCAAACCCTGAGTGAGTGCTCCACAAGGCTCATTGGGTAGGTGTAAGCAACTTGCACTGAACAATGATCCATAATGGGTTCAACAAAGGCCATGGTTTGTGCTATCCTGCCTACAAAGGCCATGGTTTGTTGTTTCCTGCCTATGGGAAGCACAATCATAAGATCCCTTGCTGTTAATTGGAAAGAGTAGCCCATGAAGTGGCGACAGCAGGTTTTCTCGCAAAATCTGTGTGGTCCTTAACCATGTCTGACGCCATATAACCGAAAATAAAATGCATTGACTATGTCGTTAAATAAAGCATTTCTCTCTTCTTTTTTTTATTCAATTATTTCTTATCACGAAAAATATTTTGTTAATGCCCGAGAAACCATTGGTTCGGATCCGTATATAATAAATATCGGATATGGGCTGAAATAATATTAATATGTGCACGCTTGTATGTATGCAGATATTTATCTAATTTAACATTCAGGATTCTTGTCGTGATTTTTTTTCATCCAGTTATTTAAAAACAAATTCAGTATTTGGAATAAAATTAAATGATACATATGAAATTTTAGCTAATTTAAGCTATGGTACTATAAAACATTAGAATCAGGCCTGTAAGAACAATATCTGGAGTTAGGGTGAGGGGTCACAATATGCAGTGGAAAGACACATTCTAGTTGGGGGTTGGGGGGGGGGGTCAAAGCGATATTTTAAACCGGGTTATATAAGTGGGACTACAGTCCCCCTCTGCCCTCTGGCTTCTCGGTTGCTACCAACTTAAGAATGGTCAGAAGTGTAATTGTATTGCATATACAGACAGACAAATTGTTTATTAAAGTTTCACCTCAGTTTTAAAAACATACATTGATAAAACAATAATATATAAAATAGCACTGAACCACTGAGTTAACGAGAGACTATACAGCTATTTATATTTGAAGCAAGATTATTTAGCCCAAGAAACATGTATGTTTTATTCATAACACATTAGACTAGCTGGTAGCTTGATAATATGGCTACAAACATAGGATGATCTCTTTATTATAAACACAAGAGGGTTTATTATGTGCAGTCATAATATTAAGGCACATCGTTTGAATTTTGGAAGCAAACATATTAAGTATTGCCTCAAATGACGGACAGTCAACAAAAGTAAACAGGCCAAAACTGAATTTAAGCTTAAATAATTCAAATGGTGAATCAAAAAGAAGAAATAGGGCCTAATAAATAAATAAATATTTTTTAAACTTCGTAAATACTTGAAATTTCAAATGAAGTTGAATGTGACTGATATAAGTGATAGTAAAAAGTAAATACAAGAAAGAAAGAAATATAATAAAATAATAAATAAGGTCACGTCATTACATATAATAAATAAATATATGTTTTACAACTTAGTAAATATCAGATTTTATTTCAGGTGAAGTTGTATGTATCTGACATAAATGATATTAAAAATAACATACAATAAATAAATAAATAAATAATAATAATTTGTGGATAGACAATTAGTAGTTTTATGAACTTCGTTTTTAACGATACTGGGAAAATAGAGCTGTGCTAAAGGTCTACCGTATATCTTCGCCTATAAGTCGAATTATTTACACCAAAATGTTCTGCAAATAGCCAGGGGGTCGACTTATAAGAGAGTCAACTAAAGAAAAAAAAAGAAAAAAATTTCCCAGGCATGTCGTAAATGACATTTTGCAAGTCTATCATGGGTTTGTTTATAAATTACGATCTCATTTCATAGTAGCTTCAAACTCACAACAGTACTACATGTGCTTACCTTTAATATTTATTATTGTAA
>JAECMU010042250.1:0-10987 GCA_016106625.1 Dracogyra subfuscus
ATTTAATAAGCACCCGACGCTATACAACCGTAAATAAAATGTGTTGAGTGCATCGTTAAATAAAACATATCCTATCCTTCCGTCCGTCTGCTGTTGGATGTCTAACATTTGGTAATTTTGGCATATAATCTTAGAGAGGAATCGGGTGCATGTCCAGGAGGAGGGTATTGGAGATAGAAACCATTATTTGCCCAAGCTTAAAAAACAAATTGAAATGTATTTTCTGGGGGAGCATGGCCCTATATAAACTTCGCTCAACACAGTCTATAACCCCAACCCCGCTGAAATGCCTGCACACGCGCCTTGGAAACCTACTACATCGGGCTTTTTTTTTTTTTTTTTTTAGCAAGGAATCGTGTACCATCCCACAGACAGGATATCACATACCATGGACTTTTATATACCCGCCGATGGGGGTCGATCCTAGACTGACAGCGCATTTCCAAAAAAACACTCTTTTAGGTCTAAGTAATGAATAAAAATAACATATAGTCTTGAAAAATGTTACGTAAATCGAACACAGTACCCTCTTCCTCTACCCCAAGAGCGTTACGCCCTTACATGTAACGCGTATGCCAACAGCTGGCCACTGTCAACATTTCAAGGCAAATCACACACACACCGACCCCTGGAAAGACGTACCATACCACTATGGATATAAATATGTTTTGGAGTTATGAGATGACCCCTTAATCAAGATAGTTAAATTTGTTCAAAAATTGCGAAATCTCACGTGATATCTTTTTGGGGAATTTCACACTTGTGATAAGCCATTGAAAACCGAGATCGGTAGGAGCCCGTTAAAAGTGTCCCACTTTCAAAATAATGGCTGTGTTTTTGACCTGAATAAGTCTGCGTAGTGAAACTAATGATGAGTGCGGCGCCATGTATGCACCAAACGTAATGGGATGTTCTGTTCTATATGCTTAAATAATAAAAATATTCCAGGGAATGCCGCTTTAAGATCATGTTAAAGAAAGGTGGGAATTAACTCTTTAAAAACATCGTGGCTTTGGGTTTTTTTAAACCTGTTTAAAAGGAAGGAAATTATTTATTTAACGACGCACTCAACATTGTATTTACGGCTATATGGCGTCGGACATATGGTTAAGGACCACATAGATACTGAAGGAGGAAACCCACTATCGCCACTTCATGAGCTACTCTTTTCGATTAGCAGGGATCTGTTATATGCACCATCCTATAGACAGAATAGCACATGCCACGGCGTTTAATGTACCAGTGGTGGTGCACTTGCTAGATCGAAGAATAGCCCAATGGGCCCATTGACGGGGATCGATCCCAAACCGACCGCGCATCAAGCGAGGGTCTTACCACTGGCTACGTCTCGCCCCTGTTTAAAAAGACACTGTCCCGAGTTTACAGCTATTCCAACTAACAGAACCTTTCTGGAACTTAAAATCACATATTAAATACATTTTCTTGTTGAGAATACCAGTGCCTGTATATTCAATGTGTTTGTGGTCGTGTGCGAAAGATTAGTGACGGTTACTTCGAAATACTAGTATATATATTTTCGTACGTACTAAATTATTGGGAGGTAAAATCCAGTTTGGGCTTCTGCAGATATTAGGACAACAATAAACACAGCGTTTATACTGACACTGGTATTGTAAACATTAAAATATCTTTACTGTGTAATACTAGTCTTCAATAAGGCTTTGTTAGTCGTAAACATTCTACATTTAATTTCAACTTATTTTCGTACTTATATCCAATTAAGGTTCAAGCACGCTGGCCTGTGCACACACGTCAGCTATCTGGGTTATCTGTCCAGGACAGTGGGTTAGTTGTTAGTGGTTAGTGAGAGAGAAGCGGGTGTAATTCCCTTACACCTACCCACTGAGCCCTTAAGAACTCGCTCTGGGTTTGAGCCGGTACCGGGCTGACCAGCCTGTAATCTGATGACTTAACCACTGCGCCACCGAGGCCGGTCACATGTAACAATGGCAGAAACTCAGGACAGTTCCTTTAAAGGCATATTGTCACAGACCACTGGACTATTACATGGCCTAACAAAGTATTACCGTACTTTAAAAATATATATTCGATTTGTCCCTGAATGCATTTTATTCAACCATCTACGTAACCACCATATTCCACTTATTAATGATATTTTGTAAATATAATTGAATTATGGCAATGGACCATAATTCAAAAACTAACATTGCTGAGATGGTTGACATGGATTTCACTCCACCATGGTATACTAGTAGTTAAAGTGATGCAATAGCTAGATTTGGTCTGTAAAAATTAATGTTATTTTCATTTATTATTTAATTTTTAGAGAAATAAGGTCCTTAAATTTGTGACAGTATGCCTTTAAGTAGAATTAAAATAGGTTTTAATACTAAATAGTACAACGACACGAAACCTTTACAAGTTTTACATTTTTATAATTGTAATTCATGAATCAAACTTTGACACAAAAACATCCCCACCCAAATAATGTTTATTAAACTTATGGCAAGCAACAATATTGTCCCTTAGGATATTTTGCGACTTTAGTTATTACATGACTGCAAATTACGACTATTGCTAAACATCGCTGATATTTATACAAAAAGTTCTTTCAATGCCAAGATACACAGTATTACTTGAGAAAATTGTCTTCTTGTTTTAAGTTACATAATGAAACATTTCTTGCTGTATGTTTTAATACCATCGTTAGTGGCAATATTAGGAGTTTGGTGTGACATAAAAATTCATATTACAGCCGACCACTGGTTTACGATGGAGATAAACGTCGAGAGGTGACGATTCTACACACCAGTGATCCTGAACTTGTCACGTTTCGGATGAGAGTCCTGTGGGAAATAACATCCAGCTTTTAAAAAAGATTTAGTGCCGATTAGGGTAATCTTATAGAAGTCTGTTATATATTATTTATATTGCAGACCCATAAACTAACGGTATTTGAAAAGTTGTAATAATCTTAATTCCAATAGGAATTTTAAATGGTGTAAAAATGTGTACGAAGGCTGGCGATTTATGCCTAGTGGAATATGTATTACTCAAATGTTTTGTAAGTCTGGTAGTTTATGCTTAGTTAATAATCCGTATTACTTCCTCTGTCGTTAAAGCAGCAATCGGAGTTGATGGCCAACATTAAATTTTAACAACTATTTGCTGTTTAAAGATAAAATATAAAACCAGTAAAATTTAGTGTTTCGCATTTTATGTTTCATTTTCGTAAAGCCCGCAATACATCTACAAAACATCTCTGAGACATCGTAGATGTATCGTGGGCTTTAGATATCATTGGGAGTCCTCAACAGATTAATTCTCTGATGTGACCTGTCCTTATATTCGTATAAATAGCCCATGGTGGTGGTGTTATTTTTACAAACAATTTGTGATTTGTAATACCTGTATTTTGTTAACTGTTGTAACCAAGCATTTGTTGGCCATATAAATGACCATCATTGAATTCCATCTGAAACCATTATTCATATATTTATCAGATATCGTGTAGAAACTTGTACTCCGTACCTTATACCATTCCATTTTCGTACTGTGGAATTTAGGCCTACTATATGTTATTTTTTCTGAGCCGATTGATTTCTGAATTGCACACACATTGTTTTTTATTAAAACACTTTTACTCTTATTTTTACTTCAAACCAAATTGAAATTATTTGTTAAAAATATTTTTGTAGGAGGATGTGACCGACTATAGACTCCTATATATCTAATCACGTCACACGTATACACTCTTTATGGCGTTGCCATGACGTTAGTTTCAGACTCTTACAATCGTTGAGTCTAGACTCTAAAAGTTTTATCAGCACAAGGTCATAGCGATCAAAAACGCATCGGGTTTGCCAAAACTGATAATATGATCAAGACGTTGTGCAAAGGTAATGTGCGATTTAAAGATAAAGAAGCTAAAAACTTCACATTCCCAACAAGCGAAGGTCGATTCCTTTAATAATAAAATAAAATGAGAATGAGATTATGCATTGAATGGTTGGTTTTTAAATCGACGACATAAATAAAACATTTCAAAAATTATCTGTCAAACAATACAATTTCCTGTCATTTTCAATAACAACCGAATCAAAATAACAATTGTTTTTGTAATCATCAATCTATTTTTGAAGGACTTAAACGCGATGGATAGTTCAAACAGACGCCATTCAGTAGATCAATATATTCATTTTATACACAAACTAAAGCTTTTACATTTCTTCTCGGTGAACTTCCTACTAATCAATATATTTTCATAAACCTACGAACTAAAAACCTCATGAATTAGATAAGATACGACAATATTTTAACAACTAATAGCCTCACGCTTTCTAAACAATATGCCACTTTTGTCACGTCGATTGCGATGTGTCACCAAAACTGGTTTTCTCTTAGCGCATTATCATAAGAAAACATGCCGTGGGCGAATTTCAAACTCAGATTAAAATCTCTTATACAAGGATTGCTCTTAAAGGGACATTCCTAAGTTTGCTGCAATTTTTAAGATGTTATCGATTGTAATTACATATCAAATATATTTTTTTGCATAAAATATTAGTGGCTGTGTATTTAAACGTATTTCTGATTCGTTCTAATAATATTTGTACTAGGTTAAGTTTAAATTTAATTTTATTTCCTAAAAAAAAATAAAAAAATTGTACGTACAAAATTGTTTGAAAACAAAATCCAGTTTGTGTTTCTTACAAATATTAAGACGACCAGAAACATTGAATATATATAGACTGATATTCTAAACAAAAACATATATTTAATATGTCACTAATCGTAGAAATATTTTATTGATGGAAAACACCTTGCAATACAGCAAACTCAGGAATGTCCCTTTAAAATAATGGCAGGTTTTTCAGATCCCTGCCGATCCAGTCGGAGGGAACTATAGGTTTTGTTTCTGTCTGTCCGTCAGTCAGTATGTCAGTCTTACTCTTTGTCTGTTTGTCTGTTTGTCTGTCTATCTGTCAGACTTTTATATTCGCAATACCGCGAGATTCTGAGCTGAAATATAGAGTTACAGATCAAGTTTGACTTTAAAGGGAATTGGCTCACTTTTTAACAGAGTTATGGTCCTTGAACTTAGCCGATCTGAAAATGTGTTGAGTCCCGTTGGGTTTCAGCAGTATTATCAGAATACTTTTCACATTTCTCCAAGTAAGAACTTGAAGCATTGAGGGATTTATTCAAAAATAACTAACTCGTTTTGTGGTTTTGGTTTTTTTCCTCTTTTTTTCCTCTTTTTTTTTTTGGTTTTTGTTTTTGTTTGCTGCCGGGATGAATCTCACAGTGACTCGGAGGGATTTCTGGTCTCCATAAAGTTTTTCTTCTCAATTTTTCGGTGTTGGTCAGTTAATATCTTTTAGTTGGTTGTGTTCTTGGCAGTATTGTAGGATGTGTTCAACCGTTTCTGTGGCTTGTTCGCAGGGATAGGTTAGAGAAGAGGACAAGTTTAATCCTGGCAAGGTGGGACCACAGCCTACAACGTCCTGGGCGCAGTTTGAAGATTGTATCTTGTTCCCCTCGACTGTTGGATTGTTGATGGGGTCCGTTGGATTGAAGTGTGGGTGCTCGCTTTGCCATTTTGTCTTTAGGGAGTGTTTAATTATTGTTTGAATTTCTTTGTATGAGGATGATGTTTGGTCTTGATGTCCATTGGAATCATCCTTGGTCAGTTGATCTGCTTTTTCAGTGCCTGGTACATTACAGTGTGAAGGGATCCACTGCAGGATAAGCTAGTTGACTTTTGCTGCAAGTTGATTTAGTGATGTTCTATATTTAATGATGGGAGTCGATTGGGATTTCATCATCGATCATCGGTTATAATCGGTCGGCACCAACCGATTAACTTTCTATTACACAATCAGTTAGAATTCGATAGGAAGGCTTTGAATTATAACGACCATGTACCTATTGTCGTGTACACCCTGCAAATGAATATGAAAACAAACCCGAACCATTGTATATATTTACATCAATTTTATCGTCTAAACTGGAGGAACAGTTACAGTTAACATTTCCCACACAATCGATTATGGATTTATATAATCGATCATCACATCATAACAGCCAATTCGATCAAATTTTCAATAATAATTGATTATTGAAACATCACTGCCAATATTGCGTCTACAAACTGGATTTTGTTGTTGTTGGGATGTTTGTGGTTGTTGTTTGGATGTTTTTGGTTGTTGATGGGATGTTTTTTGGTTGTTGTTGTTATGTTTTTGGTTGTTGTTGGGTTGTTCCTGGTTGTTGTAGGGATGTTCTTGGTTGTTGCTGGGATGTTTTTGTTTGTTGTTGGGATGTTATTGGTTGTTGTTTGGATGTTTTTGGTTGTTGTTGGAATGTTCTTGGTTTTTGTTGGGATGGGGTTTTGGTTGTTGTTGGGATGTTTTTGGTTGTTGTTGTTAGGATATTTTTGGTTGTTGTTGGTATGTTTTTGGTTGTTGTTGGGATGGGGTTATGGTTGTTTTGGGAGATTTTGATTGTCTTTTTTTAAATAAATAATAGTAATAGTTTAATATCTTACACTAATACTTCAACTGACTTTCAATTAATATGTCACTATGGTTTCTCAAAGTAATTTCAAAAACAAAAATAGCAATGCATTTCTTTAAAATGAGTTTAACAAACTTTAAGTGTATGAGGTGGGGGTCAGGGGGTCAACTGTTCCACCATTGCTGGAGCAAATCTTTGAATTCGAGCAAAAACGATAGAGACGTTCGATTAAAATGAGCTGACTGGTCAACTTTTCACCGTGTATTTCCGTCACTTTACTCCAGTATTAGCTGTAATCCATGTCAAAATCATGATTGGAAAAAACAAAAAAAGATGATAAATAAAAACAATTCATAATCGCATATGGAATATGTTCAGTTGATAATTGATTTTGTCCTCGCAGCACCACCACCACCACCATTATCACCATCACTACCATCAACACCATCACCATCACCATCACTACCACCAACACCATCACCATCACCATCACTACCATCAACACCACCACCATTACCACCATCACTACCATCAACACCACCACCATTATCACCATGACTACCATCAACATCATCAACATCAACATCACTACCACCATGACTACTGAACTCAACCGAACTGAACTATATTTACATTCTCTGACCGTAATTCAACGGCATATGAGATACATTGTAAAAATATAATTAAATAAATAAATGACAAGATGGCACATTCGTCATAATAATGTATATCAGATAAAACAAGTGTATATCTATTGCTTACAGATCTCGGGGGTTTGTTTCAAAGAATTAACTTGCACTCAATGTCATTTCTCCATTTCTTAACACCAAATGATATCTGGGTCACTTCTAAAGAACACTCGACCAATAAACATTAGAACTCTCGCGTTTTAAAACAGCAGACTCTGAAATAAAAACCGGCCTCGGTGGCGTCGTCGTTAAGCCATCGGTCAACATGTTGGTAGGTACTGGATTCGGATCCCAGTCGAGGCATGGCATTTGTAAGATACCGACCCCAAACCCCGAGTGAGTGCTCCGCAAGGCTCAATGAGTAGGTGTAAACCACTTGCACCGACCAGTGATCCATAACTGGTTCAACAAAGGCCATGGTTTGTGCTATCCTGCCTGTGGGAAGCGCAAATAAAAGATCCCTTTCTGCCAATCGGAAAGAGTAGCCCATGAAGTGGCGACAGCGGGTTTCCTCTCATAACATATGTGTGGTCCTTAACCATATGTCTGACGCCATATAACCGTAAATAAAATGTGCTGAGTGCGTCGTTAAATAAAACACTTCTTTCTTTCTTTCCATGTCAAAAGTGACTCGTTTGGAACCCTATATAATATAGCTGTTCGGTAGTAATGCAAATATGAATAAATCTTGTTATTCAGATTCGGGCATACATTTTCCTTTCATTCGGATATAAATCAACCTGCCATCTTTAAAGGGACATACCCTAGTTCCAGTTCATGAAAATTAACATTAAGTTTAGTTTAATTTACAAACTTGTAACACATTTTGATAAAGTTACAATTGAGTGAAACATGAGTCTTTGACTTTGAAATGGTGAAATACCCTCTAAAATAGAATAAAACTCGACTATATAACTGTTACTTCTCAGAGGCACGTGCCTTTTTTTAAATATGAGAAATGCATTTTGTGATATTAAAAAACACCAGGATGACCAAAAACACTTTAAATGTATGGAAATGGATACTTTAAACAATAAAATTTAAGTAAAGTATGATTTCAGTTACCCAAAAACGCCTCCAATAGTCAAAACTATGTCTTAGTGTTTAAAAACTAGGGTATGTCCCTTTAAAAACCGGGAGCCCATACGACTAGGATTCCCATAATTAATCAATCAATATTAATTTTATTGTACAAAAACGCCCCAAGTTGAGTCGGTACAAAATGTATACATTATTCTGATGTTAAAGGACATACGCATCACGGATATGCTATATATATATGAAACTAAACATACTCGTTATATGTCTCCTTAAAGATGCGCCGTTGTATCCGGGGTTAGTACAAAAGTGAAAATAAAGCCAACAGACAAATGGTACCGCATCAATTAACTGAATATGCAAAAACCCCAGAGGCAAGTTCTTGAAATATTAATTTGTTAATGGAATGAAAGTGAAGTATTTGAATATTTAACAAATAAACAGCGTTGTTGTTATTTTGGCTGACGAAGTCTTTCGATGTTTTCGCTAGAGCCCGTCATGCAGCCTGGATCAATTCTTGGAGTGTTTGGAATGGTGAAGCGGAGTAGTTTTGTTGCGTGACTTTTTCAAAATGTGATTCCGCGCGTATGTTGCGTGGAACACCCCTCTGAGCAAACAGGCCCCCAGGCGTGGCGCAGATGCTCCCTGTTTATAGAGCAAACACTGTGCCCAGTATCAGTTATTAATTATCACCATCTCACGCAGTGTTTTCTACAAGACTTAGTTCTAGATTAGAAACATGGGTCGAGTTTAGTAGTAGTAGTTGTTGTGGTAGTAGTTGTTGTGGTAGCAGCAGCAATAGTAGCAGTATCAGCAAAAGAAGTAGTAGTAGTAGCAGCTGTAGTAGTAGTAGCAGCTGTAGTAGTAGTAGCAGTAGCTGTAGTAGTAGCAGCAGCAGCTGTAGTGGTGGTAGTAGTAGTAGCAGCAGCTGTAGTAGTAGCAACAGATGTAGTGGTGGTGGTGGTGGTGGTGGTGGTGGTGGTGGTAGTGATGGTAGTAGTAGTAGCAATAGCCGTAGCAGTTATAGCAGTAGTGTTAGTAGTAGCAGCAGCAGCAGTAGTTGTAGTAGTAGTGGTGGTAGTAGTAGTTGCAGCAGCAACAATAACAGCAACTGATGTAGTAGAAATAGTAATAGTAGTAGTAGTAGTAGTAGTAGTAGTAGTAGTAGTAGTAGTAGTAGTAGCAGCAATAGCAGCAGTAGCAACAGTATCAGTAGTAGTAGAAGTAGTAATAGTAGTAGTAGGAGCAGCAACAACAATAACAGCAAGCTAATGTAGTAATAATAGTAGTAGTAGTGGTAGCAGCAGAAGTATTAGCAGTAGTAGTAGTAGTAGTAGTAGTAGTAGTAGTAGTAGTAGTAGTAGTAGTAGTAGTAGTAGTAGTAGAAACAGTAGAAACAGTAACAACAGCAGCGTCAGCAGCAGGATTAGTAAATTGTAATATGACTCAGAAAGCACAATGTTTCAAACACTGCAGGTTATTTTATGTGAATTCGTTCTTTATCAGACAAGTCATTTGGATCTGCAAATATTCACAGACTACTCTCAACGTTGGTAAATTCCACCATCAGGAGTAATTGGTGCTAGTGTAAATTTGATCTTGTCAGCACCGCTGTCTGATAATGCCCGTTGATTTCGTATGAGTAATACACTACAATGCACTAGAAGATATTTTGTCTGGCTGCTCTAATGAAAAAGAAAAAGCCTCCCAGAAAGAAAAAAAGTATGGTTTGCAAGAATGGACGCTGATTAACACTGCATTGGAATAGTTAATACCGGTTTTCTTCGACAACATACGCTTCACCGTGCACTGGTTCCCCATGCCGTGCTCCGCTTGTTAAGAGAAACGATAACCTGTCGATGACGATCAAATCAGAATTACGAGTGCTACAGAGATAAAAATCTGTTTTCAGAGTAAATATTCCAATTGTCAGTCATTTTCAAACACAGTTTGCTATCACCGCCATATTGTTAAAACCTGACAGAACTGAATTTTGGCCCTAGTCCAAGTAAAACAGTTCCCCCATCTAAACATCTCTAGTTAACTTTCCGTTTTGTCCAACTGACAAACTAGATGCTATCTAGAATATACTGGAGCATGTAAATGTACAACAAAAAAACGTTAAGCGAATACGCCCTGGTTTTGTTAATTTGAAAACAAATATGTATCGGTGTGCAATATTATATTGCTTTAAAGGCATACTGTCACATATTTAAAGGGACATACCCTAGCTTCAGTTCATGAAAATTAACATTAAGTTTAGTTTAATTTACAAACCTGTAACACATTTTTATAAAGTTACAATTGAGTGAAACATGAGTGTTTGACTTTGAAATGGTGAAATACCCTCTAAAATAGAATAAAACTCGACTACATAACTGTTACTTCTCACGTGCCTTTTTAAAAATATGAGAAATGCATTTTGTGATATTAAAAAACATCAGGATGACCAAAAACACTTCGAATGTACGAACATGGATACTTTAAACAATAAAATTTAAGTAAAGTATAATTTCAGTTATCACAAAATGCCTTTAATAGTCAAAACTATGTCTTAGTGTTTAAAAACTAGGGTATGTCCCTTTAAGGACTTTGTTTCTCTAAATGTGAATAATAAATCAAAATTACATTAATGTTTACAGACGAAACCTAGCTATTGTATCACTTTAACTGCACCATGATGGAGTGAAATCCATGTCAACCCTGTCTTCAATGTTTGTTTTTGGATTATGGACCATTGCCATAATTTTTTTTTTTTT
>JAECMU010042297.1:0-16213 GCA_016106625.1 Dracogyra subfuscus
GTGTGTGTGTGTGTATGTGTTTTACTAACTTGAGGATTGTAATGCACAGTTGGACCTCCCTAGATGTAAATACATTTAGAACACATTTTGTAACTTATGGCATTTACCGAAGATTAGCAGTTCGTGGGTAATTATCGCCTCATCGCCTATAGTCGCAGGTCTCGCGAGGTCTCGTAACTTCGCGCGCCGCACGTGTTGCTTAATTTGTTTGTTGAAGCATGTCACCTACTAACCCGATAATTATGATTGACAGGTTAGAAAGTTACATGAAATCGACTACAAAATTAACGCCAGCTGAAGGATTACAAATGTTGTAAAATCTCGTAATCAGGAGATAAACAAGCTATTTCCTACATTACTGCAATCAACGAGACTTGGCCACCTGGACACAGGAAATGCAAGAAAAAATAAATCAACTGCATCTTTAAAACAAAAAATATACTAGTATATATATATATATATTGTAAAAAGAAAGAACAAAATATTAAAAACCAAACACTCAATACAATATAAAATAACTATCTAAATGAAATTCATGTAGTGAATTTGTCAAAATAAATACATATTCTGCTTTTGTTAAATTCCCGTTTTAGAAAAAACAAATCTCTTTAGACACCGTTTTTGTGAATACTGCTTTTATTAAAAAATTTCTAAAAAAAATAAAAATTATTCATTAAAACATTTTTTAGCTCAGTTTTCAGATACAATATGAAATAAAATGTTAGCTTTTTATTAGTTTTTTTTTTAATTATTATAATTTTTTATCTCTACAACGTACGAGTCACGGATTCGTTGAAATAGTAATTGCATTCTGCCTTTTATACATACGATTTAGAATACACGTGCCATTATAATTATTTTACATTTTATAATTAAGTGTTTAAGTTACGTATTCATGGTGAATGAGATAAAATATTCCGCGAACTTCATTGTTACAATGTGTAAGTTTGCAGTTTCTCTTAAATACTGGGATAAGATTTGGCCACGCCAGCAGATGTTTTTGTTCAGAAAAAAAGGACAAGTAATTAACATTTCACCCAACATAATACAGCTAGATGTTTAGACCCCACTGTAGCCTAAACGCTGGATACACCCCCCCCCCCATAGTCCCAATATCTACCTATTGAACAGCATTAAACATACAATATCGGGCGATCACTTGCTCCATCCAGTGCACCACAACTGATATAACAAACGCTGTGGTGTTATTTCATTTATGTGAGATGGTGTATATAAAAGATTTCTTGCTACAAATGGAAAACTATGGCGAGTTTCCTCTCTTAGACTATGTGAAAAATACCGAATTTTGGACATCCAATAGCCGATGATTAATCAATCTAGTGGTGTCGTTAAACAAAACAAACTTTAAACACACAATAATGCATTCTCGGAAACGGTCAATGCAAACAGTGCCAATGTTAATTTGATTACCTACCACAAAAGGACAATTCGATGTATTTCCCATTTTGATAATATTATTTTTTGTAATTAATATGTTTTGCTAACTGGAAATCATGAAAATGATATGCGTAACTGATAGAATTTATAACCAAGTTAGTCGAGGACACTTTACTCTTTTTTCATTTTCTCCATGCCTGCACACGGCGGAAATTCTTTTATTCGAGTCGGAATTAGCTCTTTTGCTTGAGGGATTTTGTCAACACAGGACACTGAAATAGCAGCCCAAGTTTACGTTGGATCACATCAAATACATAATGGAAATATTGACCAAGAATTGCCACTTTCCATTTTCTATTTGCTGCCGGCCTTATGTGCGATGTGGAAAGCTGGGGCAATTTCGCGACGTCTGCTTCAGTTTGCTGTCAGTACTGCAACAACAAATACTGAACTCTCCAAGCGAGTAAACTCCATTAGGCTGACAAGATAGGGATAGATAAAGTTTAGTCAGTGTCGAGTGTTTGTCCTTTAGAGGAGTAAAATAATTTTATAAGACAAAATTATTACGCATGTTGTTCTGTTCTTATTCTGTTACTTTTGATGATGGTGCATCAACATACTCCCAGTCACCCATTGTCACATGATATACTATGATTACTAATATTATAAACTGTGAATTTTGTTGTTGTTGTCAAATATGATATATATGTCATCGAGTGTACTTTGCAATAGTATCCTACGAGTCGCACTTACGCGACGAGTGTGAAATAATTGCAAACTACACGAAGATGACATATAAATCATATTTGACAAACAACATGGAATTTTCTATTTATTATAAACTTTGGCAATTTACCTTTATTTTTAAAATGCAAGCAGCAAAATAGTTCCGGCATTCTTTCAGTGAAGATAACACTTTCTACAGTGTCGATAACACATTTTAGTGAAATTCTCACTCTAAAATGTGTTATCGTCATTGAGTGACTGATAACACTTTTATTTCATTGATATTTAAAGATATTTCACTAAATGTTATATAGTTAAAGGCTATATTGTTACAAAACTAAGATGCTTATATTAATTCTTTTCAGAACACATATTTCGATATTTAAAAAAATATATATATTAAAAAGACTGAGTTTTTAGCCATTCTAAAATGTTTTTGGCAAATAAAATATGTTTTACGTTATTAAAATTACAATTTACTTACTTGGGATGTGAATATCTCTATAAACAATGCATTTCTGGACATCACAATATTTTCTTGTGCCTCAGTGTCGAGTTTTGACTAAACTAATTTCCTACGTATGAATTTATTATTTCTTCAAACAAAATTTGAAATAATTGTGTCAAAAGTAATTCCAAATGTATTTATCAGTAAAATGTCTTATATTTAAAACCTGTTAAGGTAAGACAGTATCATACAAGCTGAGGAAAATCCCAGGGTATTTGGTTATCTTGTCAGGGAGTACAACCCTTGAGATCAAAGTAACTATTATCCTGTTCAATTATTTAGACCCAACGTTTTTCGCAAATGTTACGTTTATTTCCTATTCGATATTTGTTTTCTTTGCATTTACATGAAAACAAACCCAAACCCCGACAGGTTTTATATACAAATCATCATATAAAATGTACGAAGTTGACTTAATTCCACTTTTTAAAAATCTGTGTGTTTTCAATGGACGTTATTTCTCCTATAAACAACTAAGGTCATTTGCATATCAAAAGATTCGGATCTGAGGCTACGAGAAGAACATTATAGCTTGTTTCACTAAATCAAGGTTATTATTGTTTTGCAGTGTGTAACGGCATTGTCTAATCTTTCCGCTAAACATAGATGCAAACAAACAGAACATGTAACCCTTTCTTGTAGGTGCATTATATTTAATCAATTTAGCTAATGTATTATGTATTTTTATTTTATTTGCCTCTAAATTGGGAACTCATACGTATATACATGTATACATCTAAAATGCATACATTGGAACATCAGAGAAAATAATAAAATAATCCATGTAGTGAAAAAAAGAAATGCTTTATTTAACGACGCACTCAACACATTTTATTTACGGTTATATGGCGTCAGACATATGGTTAAGGACCACACAGATTTTGAGAGGAAACCCACTGTCGCCACTTCATGGGTTACTTTTTCCGATTAGCAGCAAGAGATCTTTTATTTGCGCTTTCCACAGACAGGGTAGCACAAACCATGGCCTTTGTTAAACCAGTTATGGATCACTGGTCGGTGCAAGTGTTTTACACCTACCCATTAAGCCTTGCGGTTTGGAGTCGGTATCTGGATTAAAAATCCCATGCCTCGACTGGGATACGAACCCAGTACCTACCAGCCTGTATACCGATGATATAACCACGACGCCACCGAGGCCTGTCCCATGTAGTGGGACATTAAACGAACGAATCTAGATATTCGTATAGTCGTTACTCGACCAATGTATGTAGTAATCCACGCAGTGCACGTCAGATTAAGACATTTAGAGATCCACGCACTGAGACATCAGATTAAAGAATCAAGATATCCGCACAATCTGAATACCATTAGCTCCACTGGTTAATAAGTAGTAGTTACCAGTAGAGCTGATTTCAATCAGATTGGATATCCACCCAGTGGGATCTCAGATAAAAGAATCAAGAGATCCACGCAGTGAGACATGACATTAAATAAACTAGATAGTCAGGCAGTGAGATACTGGACCAAAGTATCCAGAGATGCACGCAGAGGGACATCAGACCAAACGATGTAGACATTTATACATTGGAACATTAGACCAAATGATATAGCGATCCATGCAGTGGGACATCAGACAAAAAGGATCCAACAAAAGACCAATTATCGCGTTCATTATTTGGCTCTTTTTTTTCTAACCTTGGACGGTGTCTGTTCTATGTTTTTAACCTTTCAGACGATTGCGGGATTCAGGTTTGATCACCCTATCAAACGACTAGCATAATGGTTTCTTTATTACATTTGACTGAAACCCAATCAGATTTGATCCCGTGTTACAGGATCGATCTTAATCCGTTTGAATAGCGCGCAATTGGAGACACACGAAGCCTCATAATCAGGGGTAATGCGCAAATGAGTAATATTTAATCTAATACTATGCTCGGCCAGAATGAATTGTAAACAAGGAAAGTCCACTATTACCCTTTGCTAACTCGCTCGGCGCTGAACACCGCTGGTGCTTCTCCTCCGTTCTTGGCGGACGAACACTTCGCCATAAATGTGCTAATCTCTCACATTTCGCTCCGATGCACAGACTTAACAAATTAAGGGTTTCTTGTTGGTTTCCGCTACGAATGAAATTTCCGCAATTTATTTGTTCACAAAAATCAAGTTCCTTGCTATCGCCTAATAGGAAGATTTAGTTTTTCCGTCGCTAAAACTCTAAACAGTCTGCAGGTGTAGGCTGAAGAAAAGAATGGTGAGAATTAGGTGTAATACAAGACTGTTGCTCCTCCATAAACATCTATATGTTTTCGTCTGCCTGTCTGTTCGTCAGTCGGTCCATCCACCAACAATTCCATACGCACGCCCGTCGATCTGTTTGCTTCCTTGTCCGTCTGTCCATCCGTCTGTCCATCAATAGATTGAAATGACATATCCACATATTTATTTCACATTTATTTAATTGGAAAGGAAAAAAGAGACTGAAACAAGTATAAAAGGCGAACATTGTTTTAGTGATGGAGATATGTGACCATACACCATTTTGATACACACTTTAGTTAAACCTGTTTACTCTTTAAAACGTAACACCAAAAATCATCAGGATTGTGTAGTAGAGCCTGTCTTTATTTGAAGAATTATTTATTGCTTGGTCCCAATGAATTAAAAAAACACCCACCCCAACATAAAACGATGATAATAATAATGATGATGATGATGATGATGATGACGATAATAGTAGTAATAATAGTAATAATAATAACTACTACATTTACTACTATTCTTTCTGTTGGCAGCAGCCGCAGTAGTAGTAGTTATTGCTGTATCAGTAAAATAGCAGTAGTTTTAGCAGCAGTAATAGGAGCAGGAGCAGCAGCAGCAGCAGCAGCAGCAGCAGTAGTAGTAGTAGTAGTAGTAGTAGTAGTAGTATAACTACAATTATTAGTATTACTATTATTACTACTGCTGTTACTAGTAGTAATAGTAGTAGTAGTAGTAGTAATAGTAGAACTACAATTATTAGTATTACTATTATTACTACTATTATTACTACTACTATTACTAGTAGTAGTAGTAGTAGTAGTAGTAGTAGTAGTAGTAGTAGTAATAATAGTAGCAGCAATAACATTATTATTATTATTAGTATTAGTATTAGTATTAGTAGTAGTAGTAGTAATAGTAATAGCAGTAGTTAAATATTCATTATTATAGTTTTTAACAATAATGTATATATTTTTCACAGTGGGAGATAACTAGGCATGAGACTGACGGTAAAACATAATTACATGCATTTAATGGAGTGTTCTTAAGGAGTTCCTTTTTTTTCAGGACCACTTGACCACAGCCTCTGGACCAGATGAAAGACGATGTCCCGTTGATGTTTACTATTCATTTAGCGTGACCTTTGACACAATACAACGGTCAAATGGTGCAAATAGAACAGATGGCATCAGTACAAATGCATATGAAAATACAAAATTCTATCTTTGTAAAAATAAAAACAAACGAACTATTTATCATGTTTTAATCTAACATCCTTGTTATTAAGAAAACAAATTGAAACCTTCACATGTATGCGTGCATGCATTCATAAACAATGAGATCTAGAAACACATTAAAATATAAAGTTTAAATATTTAAAATGATTTTCAGTGGAAAATAACCCAAATAAAGTAGTTTACTTTTTCTTTTACTTATTTTTTTTTCCACGTTCTAATTATTCAAGCAGTCAACCAGATAACAAACATTGTTAGCCTTTATTTAGTGGGTTGGTGTTTTTTGGTTGTATTCTTTTTGAAAACAAAATTGGCAACAGAAATTATACAAATAAAACAAAAAATATAATTTTAATTGCGGCCAGCATGTTCGGTATAGTGATTGGTTAATTGCATTATTTCCCCAGGATCAAAGGTAATTAACACCCGGAGCTAATGACGCACGTCATCAGAAAGTGACGTCATTAGTAATTAGAACAGGCCAAGTTGACGGTTTATGGATCTACAGTTAGATTGTAGCCAAGTTTTTTGTGTGTGCAAGAAATACCAAATATACAGTTGGTTCCATAGAAAAACGATTCAGTTTACAGTGGACAACACTATACTTGTGTCATTGTCTATTTGATGCCATCAATTGTTTTATTTTTAACCCCAGGCTAACGTCTTCGGTCAAAAATTACATTTGCGGGATTAAATAGACAATAACACCCTCAAATATAACAACTCCTCATACCTCCTAATTATTTTTTGTTTTTGTTTTTGTTTAACGACGCACTCAACACATTATAATTACGGTTATATCGGCGTCGGACATATGATTATGTCGAGAAAAAACCCAGTGGTTAGCTGATGGGGATCGATCCTAGACAGAGCGCGCATCAGGCGGGCACTGTACCACTGGGCTATGCTGCCCGCTACCTCCTAATTAAACCATGTATGTAAATGATCACATAATATATAAAAATAACTACCTTGCCTCACGCCTGCCTGCTATGTGATCCCTTTAGAATAAGAACTTTAATAATAATGTTTAGATTATTCTTCTGACTTATGTGTTATCTTCCATTTTCAGCACCATTATTATTTGCACTATAAAACGTAAGAAAATGTCAAAGAATTCTATTATTTGGGAATTGGGAACTGTATTAACGTGTCCACATCCTTTTGGTTCAGGCACGCCCACCATGGATTCGCTTACTGACATCGCCAGGGGACGACTCTATGGTGGGAGGGTAATTCTACTAATCTTAGATTCCCATCCAATTAAAGAGACATATGGCAAAGACAATCAGGTGATGACAGCTAGTACGTCAGCCAGGCGATTTACACGTCACTTTTCCACACAGGGAGAGCGCGCGATAATCGTTTGTGCGACCAGATGGTGATAATTCGACAAATAATAAGTGTACCTCGGTGTGAAGGTTTGGTTATACACATAGGCGTACGGGCTTCTATTTTATAGGGCGGCAAGCAGGATTTTGCCAGAATTCAGAAAAAAACTGAATCTGGATAACAACATTTATTTTCATATTAGGATTAAGCCAAACAGCTATATAGGGTTGTACACGAATCACTACGTATTTTTATATGGATTTGAACTAAGTTTGCTATTAGAATGATGGAAATACATGGTAAAAGGACCTCTGGCTAGCACATTTTGCCTCTCTATCGTTTTAGCCAAACTTTAGGATTTGTTCCAGCACTAGGGGCACTTGCCCTCCTGTCTCGTATGTTTATGGTTATACAGAAGACAATAGTAGAATGTCTGTGTTGCTGAGGTAGGCCCAAACACGAAACCATCAATCCAGTTTATAGTACATCTATGGATTTTAAATCACTATTATAAACTGCACTGGCAGACGACATGTATCAGCCATTCATTTAGAAACACAATTTAATATTAGTGAAACATATTTTTTTTCAAAACCAAAAAAATAAAGAGAAAGGAAACCAATAAAAACCACCAATGTTTCTTGTGCACGTATATCAAATATAAATATCATTGCCATAAACGTCTTGGTGTTAAATAATAATAACATTAATGTTTATATATTACCATGGATATGCATTTCTATGATTCTGGCACCTCAAAACTATTATGTTATAAAAGTCAATCGACCTAGATTTAAAATGTAGGCTACATGATTATGATTATGATGATGATGATGATGATGGTAATAATAAAACCAACAGACATTTTCTTAATGTTTTAACGACTAAAAGACTCATAATTTGTTCTTACATTTTTATTAAAAAAAGTTTAATATGATGTTGATTTAAGAACTAATTATCGATATCATATCTTTATAGAAGGGCTACCAAGGGAAGTTTGCATAAATAGCTTCCTTTAGGTGTTTCTTTTAATGTTTTTCGTTATTGATTAATTAAGTATGGTGATAGTGATGTATGTAACACTTAGGTAAACATAGACTTAAAGTTATAATAAAATTACATATTTGCATCAGAAAGAAGAAGATATACCACATTTTGTAGTTGTATTTTTAATTAAACGTTCCTTGATAAAACGACATTCACAGGACAATGAAACGTTTTATGAAAGTCTTGCCGTTTATAGCTTCAATGCTTTGCAAATATTATTACACGTACATCGTGCCTAACATTAAATAACTAATCGTATATTTTCTTTAAAGATTAGTTTGCTGACTTTTTATTAACAAATGACAAATGAAAATAAATTTTCATGGCTACATATTGACGCTGTACAATTATTTATTGGCCGTTTTGGCAAGTGATGTTGTTTTACAGCGGCACCCTGAAGTATCGCAACGGGTCGGGCTGTTTCAAAAACTGATGTAACATTCACTTGTACAGACGTCTTACTGGTGACTAGTCTGGTGTAGAGACACGTTAAACATGTAACTTAATACTTTATGTTTCAAACTAAATTAATTCGAAATATCTATTATTTATTACATAAAATAACGTCTTTGAAAAAAAAAACCCATGCATTAATTTTGTGTTTGTTTTTATTGTGGTTGTTCTTGCTGCTACCTTATTAATAATAACAATAATAATAATGATATATAATAATAATAATAATAATAATAATAATAATAATAATAATAATAATATAATACAACAACAACAACAACTACTACTACGACTATTACTACTACTACAACTATTACAACTACATGCCTACTATTACTACTACTACTATTCTTACAACAACAATAACAACAACTTCTGCTGCTAGTACTACTACTACTGCTACTATTATGACTACTACTGTTGCTGTTGTTGCTATTGCTGCTACTACTACTAAACTCAAATTTTAACTCAGTAAGAATAATTGTAAACTTGCTCTGACAAACACTCCTCTACTAATTGATCATACGTTGTTATGGTGGTATGCAGGTACATAAGCTAGTCGATTATTATAAACCAAACCATTACTGTAGGATACAATGGTCGTTCTAAAACCAGACCGAAAAGTGATACGTCTTAATTTGGTTGATTTTTCCCCATCTTGATTTATAATGAGCTGCACATGGCTTAGATAATCCAATGCATTTGCGCCAGTGCATTCCAGTTTTAACCCGACACTGGCAATTACAATGGTTAGGAACTGTTGGGTAAAAAAAACTCCTCTCGGAGAACTAAGGAATATAGAATGACACAGTGGAACATGTGAGTATGTCTGCTGTCGATCGAACGGATCAAATGACACGCGAAACACGTGTGTATGTGTAAAGCCTGTGTTTTAAATTAAGACAAGCACATATTATCTTTTTTCCACGATATCCATATTAATTACATTTTGCTTCCCTAATTAACAACCGCAAAATATTTCTGCTGCACAGCTAAATGGAAAGATTCTTGTGTTCTTTGATGTTGCGAATGCTGGTAGCAACCCCTATTTTATTTTTCTTTCCTGGCAGGCGAACTAAACGAGCCGCGTGCTGTCACAGGAAATTAATTAACAAGGAATTATATCAATCTTTTTCATGTTCTGCGATATTTTTACTTGCTGGAGACGGTACTCGATTGCCAGATGAACGGAAATAAACGACATCGCGCGAGGTAACTCGGCTAATCAGCCGATTCTATGCGTGTCGCTACATTGGCCTATTACAGTGATTGACAACTAGTCGTGTGCCCATCTCAATGGGAGAGGCGTGAGTAATTAGACACACAAACAATTTCCCTGGAACCCCGTACGTCAACCGTTAGAAAGAAAATGGATTATTGCAGCGGCCCTGCAATTGCATTTCGTAAAAAGGAAGGCATTATATGTAGCCGCAAAATTCCCGGAAAACCACGGAAACTCTGAAAACTGTTTCATCCTCAATTGGAAGTAAATAATTGAAATTGGGACACGTGTGCGGAACTGTTCAGTGTTCTGTTATATATAGATATATATATATATTTTTTTTTTAAAGAAATAATAATTTTGTCAATAATTTGTTATTAATTTGTAACTGTTCTTTAACGGTGCTGTTAACTTTATTTTTTTAAATATAAAAGTTATGAATTTCGTGCCTCCTCCATTTTCTCACTTGGCAGTTTCAGGAGCCATGCCACCTGGATTTGCTCCTTCCCATTTAACAGCCGCCTCGGGCATCAGAACAAGGACGCCGTTTGCCATCGAAGAACTGCTTCGGCTAAGCCAGAAAAGCGTGCAGAAGAACGAAAAACAATTCAGTGATCGCCCACTTCCGATCTCGGCCTACTTTTCACCTTTCTTCGCTTCTTCGTTCGTGAACGGGCCCAAGGATTCCCCGAACATTCTGTCTTACGCCAACTGGCGTCCGCACCTTCTGATCCCAGGCGCTTTAGAGGAGGCTGGCATCGTGAACTCGTGCCTGGGAAGGGAATCACCTTCCGCGAAGGAACCGGAGAAGCAAGGTGGGTTTTGTTTTATCGTTTGCGTCCGCTTTAGTGATTAAGTTAGTTCTGCCTTTCCTCTTAGGCAAAACAGAGATCACGTGACTGATGTTTCTTTTGATATATTTAACTACGTTGACAAGTACGTAAGCGTCCGAAGGGGTCGGGAGGGGAGGGGAGGGGGAGCTGGGGATTAAGTGCCTCCTCCTCACATACCCGCACCCCACCAGAACTGTGTAGCAAATCTTCACATTCGGACAAAAACTATGGAGTCGTCGAGGAAAATAAGGTGGTTTAAAACCTTTTTACCACGTATTTCCATAATTTTACTCATAATATTAATTGTAACCAATGTATACAATGTATAAAATGCACACAGATTTGTGTGGAACCATATATAGCATTTTGGTAGTAATACAGATATGAATAAATATTGTTATGCAGATTCGGGAATTTTCCTTTAATTCGGGCGAAAGTCAGGCCACCCCCACCCCCAACCAAACAAATACAAATAAAAAGGTCCTACGAATAGGACGCCTAGGTACATATAAGAATATGTACGCTTGCATTTGATAAATTTATCTATGTAATGTGAATATATGTTATAATATGGATGATTAGTTAATAAGCATAAACCTATACACACATACCTATGCACCTATCTGCATATTTACCAACCTGATTACACATTACCTACTACCTATCAGAAACCTACTTTACACTAGGTAGCTCGATCTAGCTCAGTCGGAAGAGCGTTCGTCTAAGACGCCAGGGTCGAAAGATCGAATCTCCTCGGTGGGCTCATGATTGGTATATGTTGTATATATATGTCTTTGTGAAATTATATAAAAGATCCCTTGCTGCTAAGAAGAAATGTGTAATAACGACCAAATACTGAGAGAGAGAGAGAGAGAGAGAGAGAGAGAGAGAGAGAGAGAGAGAGAAACATTTTGGGGGTGGGGCAGTATTACACTAAGCTGAAGGGATTGTCCTGAATTTTGCAGCCATTTTAACATGTCCTTTTTGATGACTGATATTACATATTAACGATATTTTTCCGTTTACAATATCAGTATTAATTTTTTTAATAATAGTTCAGTCATATACAGATACAAAACTTGAAAACATGTTGAATATATATAATTGTATACACTATAAAGACTGTGTTAGTAGGAAACATGTTAGAATAGCGTCAAACTCAGAGCAGTCCCTTTTATTGACCAGAGGCGTACCTAGCCTAAAATAACAAGGCTAGGAGGGGTGGTGGTGGGGTGGTGGGGACAGTAAAAAGGATGTATGACACAACAATTGATGGTGTTCACCAGCAAATCAATAAAAGGTAACTTTTATACTAAAAGAGGCATCGTGAGGTATGGTCCTGTTGACTAGCTGTTCTACTTTCAGGCGCACCACTGACCCTCGCGAACAACACCCAGTGTAACAAGATCGACTCCCAGGAACTGGAGTCGAGGAAAAAGAAAAAGAAACGACGACACAGGTAAAGTAACTTGATCTCGTTCCAGTTCGCTTGGTTTGTCAGATGTCTCCGTCTTTAGTTCGGTCACCTGCACATTCTCACTATTGCTTCACCGTCGGTAACATATTTTATTAATGCAAAACGCTAATATGTTGAATCGCACGACAATAGCACATACATGGCTAATACAGATGTTACACCCTTTCACTCTTAAAGGGACAGACCCCCGTTTTTAAACACTAACACACATTTTTCATTATTAAAGCTGTTTATGGTAACTGAAATCAGTCTTTACTAATATTTTACTGTTTTAATTATCTATTTTCACACGCAGGAAATGTTTCTGGTCATCCTGGTGTTTTTAATATAACAAAATGCATGTTTACTATTTTAAAAAACGCACGTGCGTCTGAGAAGAAACGGTTATGGAGTAGAGTTCTAGCCTGTTTCTAAAAATATTTCACCGTGTCAACGTCACAAACTCTTGTTTCACTCTGTTGTAACTTTATCCAAATGTGTTACAGGAAAACAAATGTGGTGTAATTTTAATTTAATTATTATTTTATTTAACTTTTGCTTTGAAATGTAACTATTATACCTTCATCTATATACCCATAGGAAATTACAACTCATTAACTTAATTTACTAAAACAAATATTTATAAAATAGATTTTTGGTAGAAGACCGACGAAATTTGACGCGTTCAAATGAGACGTGTACTCCCAAACGTTATATCAAGAAGATGTTGTCGACAACTTTGATGTCTTCGTGCAACTCGTCTGTCTCCAACGGGCCTATCTAGACAACTTACCATGTTTTGTGCATTCGCCGATTTCATAACAATTGTATAAGCACATTACAATGTCGATATTCGTGAGTTATATCTGCAAATAGTATGCGTGAGATCAATTAATTTGTAGTTATCTATTAGTATTTACATTAAAATGTGAAAATAGCGAAAATTAATATTTATAACTATGATATAGCACCTTTAAGGAGAAGAGTAAGGACATAAAGTAACTACATAGGAGTTTACATAGTAATTTTGGTAGGGGTGGTAAGGCCTACCATTAGAGAAAGGGGGTGGGCGGGGTGACAACGGAAACTAGGGTGGGGTTGATATGACACTAAAAGTGAAACCATATTTGAGAGAGGGGAAAGTTATACTATCCATCCACCCATTCCAGTATATTCATCTATCCATCATTATGTATGTATGTGTATGTATATGTATATATATGTGTGTGTGTGTGTGTGTGTGTGTGTGTGTGTGTGTGTGTGTGTGTGTGTGTACGGATCCATCAATGTTTTAACCCACGAATTCATCCATCCATTAATCCATTTACGAGACTACCATTACCTATGGAGTTAAAAAGGTACATACTAATGTTTAACGTAAGCTGACATCCGGATTTCGGGCTTTACGTGTTTCATAATGTGGGATTTTATTAAACATTCAAATTAACTTAATTAGGTTTTTCTGAAGCTGTTCATACCTTAATACAATAATGTTAGAAGGTTGGGAAAAAACTGCGGTGTACTGTAGCAGCATGAAAGCGGCCATTCAGGTACATCACGCAACCATGTCTATGGTTTAATCTCGCTCTGAATAGTTTAATATTGTTATTGAGGATCGACGTAAAAAAAAGAGATTTATACATCGTTTCCTGGCCGCTTCTGTATTAATACAATCACGATTTGTCCCAGTGATAACATTAGTGTCGTGTTAGTGTAATGCAACTGTTAAAATTAATAAGCTGCCAATAGAGTATCGATTTATGCAGACAAAATGTTATATACGGTTTGCTTTCTTTTGTGGCTATATTGAAATCTGCGTAATTGTTAAAAATATACTGTGTAGAAAAGAACGATCATATTAAATAGACTGGATTCCTATTTCTTTTCTTTCTTTTTTTATTTTAGTTGTCGGTCAAAAATGGTACAAATGAAATACATATTTGGCCTGAGCAGTCGATTCAATATGTTTTATCTGTTTTACAAAAATAAATTGATTCCAATCTTTTATGTTCCAATAATTATTTCCAACTGAACCTTCCATCCTATGCCTGCACTTGTCTCAACCATTGTCCATTGACTGGTAAATGAAAAATCGTGGTATGTGTTGTTCTGTTTTGGGAAAGTGCATACAAAACACCCCACTCTGCTGCTATTGACTGTAGTCTTTGTGACGGAAGCGGGTTTCCTCCCTCATTCTCTAAGCCGCGTATGAAAATCACCATATGTTAGACACACACTTTGTAATGTGATTTTTAACAATTAACCCTTTTACCTTCAACGGTACCCCGTGTTTAACTCAACTACTTAGCGCTCGGTTGGTCTAAACAGTTAAATTGACATTGAGTTAATCTAATATTATACTTTAAATTAGTTTTGCACAAATACAAATAAACTTTAGATTTGATTATGTACCTTTGATTATTCTAAATAAAATTTCAATACTGCGTTTTCAGTTATTATATGTATTGATTAAGTCCTTGGTTTTTAAAAATGTCTCTTAACCACCGGTTAAGCTAACTTAACGTGTAAACAACCGACCAGAGATTTGTAAGCACATTGGATATTTCTGAATCTTAATTCACCATAAACCTGTTAAACACAAATTCAGTAATAGCAATGAAATGTTTTGTTTAACGATACCACTAGAGCGTTTCCATTAGTAGCAAGGGCTGTTTTTTATGCACCATTCTACAGACAGTATAGCACATACCACGGCCTTTGAGATACCAAACCAATGGGCCACCGATGGGGTAGTAATAAAATGTGCCAATTACATATGTTTTGTTCTGTTCAATAAGAAATACGTTGATATTTTTTATGGTTATAACTTCTGTATTCATTTTTTTAAAATTAATTTATTTTAGTTTGCCCTTTTAAAAATTCTGTAATATTTTAACCCGTTTGTCTATATGTCCACGTCTGTATTTCCACTGCTTCGTGTATATTATTTCTGTAGTATGTATGGTTTCCATGATGGTTTCTTTCTGTTACTTATTGTACCCTTTTCCCACTACGTACATGGGCGTCCGCAGAAAAAATTGCAGGGGGGGGGGGGGGGCAATGTTATCCTGAATTCGACGTGTGAAGACGTCTTTTTGCTAAGATTACTGTAAATAACACTGTTCCAAGAGTAGTAACCTGCTTTAACTGGATGAACTGTTGAGAAATGTTTATGTTATTTTATTCATTTTGTATTTTCCATGTAATTGTTTTTAATTTTGCATTGCAAATCCCACCCACCCTTGCCCCCTCCTGCGGACGCCCATGACTACGTACACTTTCTTCTTCGTTTTTGTGTAGTCGTACGTTCGCTATCAGTTAGATATTAAACGTTTGATTTTTTGTACTTGAACTTTCTTGAAAGTGAAAATTATAGTATATTAATTTTATGAACAAAACAAAATAAATTTAAAGAAACCAAAATGATACGCCTACGTATAAACATATATATTTATGTATAAGTTTCATGGATTGAATATAGTCTTAGTTAGGTATATATTATAAAAAATATTATTATATTATAGGTGTGTCTGTAGATATGGTTTTAATGCAAACAATGTTAAAACATTTTAATTTGTTTTATTTTTATTTCTTATTTTATTTTCAAAACATTTTATTTGTCTTGTTTTATTAAACAAAGTTTAGATTGTATTATATTATTTTATTTTTATGAGTGACACGAGCTGTAAACAATTGTCATAACTTGTGGACACTGAATAAAAATATAATATTTTATTTCTAATTTTGACCTCGCGTGAGGCCCGTACTCGTACGTTTCTATTA
>JAECMU010042300.1:1358-12807 GCA_016106625.1 Dracogyra subfuscus
CCCCCCCAACTACCACCCCGAAAAAAATCATTGTTATAATTTATAAAACTACTAGATCGATAAACTTCCACATAAATTACGTTCATCATCAATTATTTCCAATACAATTCTCAACACATGTATTGATGTATTGTGTTTCTTTGTAAACTTGTTTACAAATTCTGTATATTAGATGCCATTATTATCTGATAGCATTTGTGTATTTGTGACTTGACATTTTTTTTATTTTGTCTATCAGTCTGCTACAAAGCTGTGGCAATAAACAATATACACAAGATAAAAACATTAAATGAATTCGAAATATATTTGGTGAACCCATTAGAACATTTCGGCGCCATTTTGAATTTTGATCATAACGGTGGCGATCTTGGATTTAAAAAATTATTTGAATGAATTGACCATCCTCGAGTTGACATAACTGATGCAAAACGTATCCAAACTGATCAACATTTACATATGCAGACTCGCCCGGGAATGTTTTCATTTCATAAGTGTGTGTGCGTGTGCTGTGTATGTAGCTGCTCTCTCTCTCTCTCTCTCTCTCTCTCTCTCTCTCTCTCTCTCTCTCTCTCTCTCTCTCTCTCTGTCTCTGTCTCTGTCTCTGTCTCTGTATGTGTGTGTGTGTGTGTGTTCCTTTGACCAGACAGTCGAATCGGGGCGTCTTCTAACAAATATATATGTCTTTAAAATGTGTCTTCACTTGGAGTTGACGGACAAGTCTCCTTAATTGACAACAGTCGGCCAGATATCCCAAACTCTTGTATTGCAGCATATTTTATTTTAGTAGCAACTTTTCCCTTTGGGATCTTTGTCATCTACCTTTTCATGAACTCTTTCTTAGATGGTGAAAACAGGCACACAATACTAGTATTTGGCCACGGCTTTCCTCAATGATAATGGTTTTGATCGGATACCATTTACCACAGGCGTTTGGGTCATGGTTGGAGGTTATAAGTGTATGATTAGTATCTGTCGGTGGAACATCCATGCACGCTAGCCTACGCTATATAGCATGTGCTTGTATACACAAGAACAAGGATGGAAACGGAAGATTAATCAGCTACACACGCTAAAACGACAAATTTAAAAGAAAACATTTACACCACAAAACATATATCGGTCTCTTCCTAGAATGATATTCTTTCTACCTGTATCATTTAAAGAGATTCATTGAATATGTTAACGTCACGTTCACCAAAAACGTATGTAACTTCGTAAGTGTTTAGGCTCCACCAACAGATCGTGCAAGAATACAAATTAAGGTCAACTGACGTGTTAGTGACTATTAATAGACCAAATGGTAACGTGCTATTCAACACAAAAACAGCGCGAAATTCAGAATGACCAAATGTCTGCAATTAAACAACCTTTTTCAGATATTGAAACAAAATTGGAAGAGAACTGTTGGTGATGACAAATATTCCACAAAGTTCACAAATTATGTGACATGTTTAAATATATTAGAGTGGACACGGCACACCACATATCACTTCAAAGAATATCAATCTAAATTCAACTTGAAAGTTACAGTGAAATTGCGCCTTTGATTGTCAAACAGGCAGTATTAATATTGAAAAAAACATTTGTTCTTCAAAATTTATCTGTTCGAGTATCATTTCAATAAGACATTACTATACATTTAATGTTTTACATCAAAGTTATGTGTGGAGTCAACATACTCAGAATAAATAAAATAAATAAATAAATAAATAAATAAAACATTAAATCCATTTGCTTTTTTTTTTTAAAGGGACATTCCTGAGTTTTGCTACACGTTTTAAGATGATATCGATTAACAGACGTTTCAACAACTGTAATTACACTCTTTTTTTGTGTTTAACGACGCACTCAATACATTTTAATTACGGTTATATCGGCGTCGGACATATGGTTATGTCGAGAAAAAAACCCAGTGGTTAGCTGACGGGGATCGATCCTAGACCGACCACGCATCTGGCGGGCACTGTACCACTGGGCTATGCTGCCCGCTCTGTAATTACATATCCAATATATGTTTCTGCATAAAATATTAGTGGTTGTATATTAAACGTGTTTCTGATCGTTCTAATATTTTTACTTGGTTAAATTTCATTCTATTTCTTAAGCTAATTTGTTTCGTTACGCACGAAATTAATTGAAGACAAAACCCAATTTCGGCTTCTTACAAATATTAAGACCAGAAGAAACATTGAATATACAGACACTGTTATTATAAACAAGAAAATATATTTAATATGTAAGTTTAATCGTAGAAATATTTTATTAGTCGGAAACAAAGAAATGTCCCTTTAAAAGAAACCTGAAATAAAATATTGTTCTTTCATGGTTGCCACATGAAAGATTTGCCAATTGCGTTTTTACTGACGGGCATCCATGTAACTAGAAAAGTGTGCTTTTGTCTGAATTACAAAAGCATGTGCACGGCAACCTTGTTTTCTTGTACTTGCATTACCAGACAAGCTTAGAAATCAGCATGTCTTTCATTAGGGCAGGCTGAAATTGTTCGTCCATCGCATTCTTAAGGATGGCGGAAGATCCAGAACAGGCTTGTAAGCTTGCATCTAAACCTTTGCCTGGTAATGGAGCTCGTGTTATATGAAACTTGCGAGTAGTATAAAGTTTTGCCACCTGTCACTCACGTGGTTTCCTTCTCTAGTGATAAACGTACCACAGTTACATGATGTGACATCGTTGATCCTAACTGTTTTGGTATGGAGTAAAAAGTCAACCTAGATTTCTAGAAAGCAAAAAGTCCGATCTGATCTGAAGTGCGTTGTAACAAAGCGCAGTCTTTTAGAAAAGGCCGCTTTAGGTTTAACCTCGATTCTCAAAGTCAAAACCCATCTGTATGCATATCTGCCAGGAAAGAGGTCATAATTTAGATCCTTAGCTGTTTTCAGACAAAACTCTAGTTTCAGTTGTGGAGGAGACCAAATTTCTGGGGATTATTTTTGACAGGAGGCTATCTTTTGTTTCTCATTTATAGTATGCTGAAAAGAAGGGATTAAAGACCCCAGCCCTAAGTATCTCAAAGGTTACTGGTAAGATAGAATGGGGAGCAAATCGAAAAGTTATGCTCCTACTTTAAAAGAGCTTTAGTTGAATAGGTTTAAACGTGAGTATGGGTGCATTGTGTATTGGTCAGCTCGTAAGTCTTACTTGTACATGCTAGATTCTATACACAACCAGGGACTTAGGATTTGTCTTGGTTCTTTCAAAACATCTCCTATTGAGAGATTGTACGTCGATGCACTCGAACCTAGTTTGGGTGCTAGACGTGCAAAGCTTTCTCTGCAGTATGTTACAAAGATTAAATCAATGCCAAAACATCCTGCACATAATGCGATGTTTGATAACAAATATATGAAGTTATCTGATGCCAAGCCAAGTGCCATTCGAACATTTAGTCTTCGCATTGAGCAGTCTCCAACATTGATTTATCCGACATTTTGAAAACGCCATCATATTTTGTTTTGCCACCTTGGTTTATCAAAGCACCGAAAATTGAATTCGATCTTGTGCATGTAAAGAAAAAATCGCACACATGCATCTATTTCATGGAAATCCAAGATAGACACCGTGAATACATCCCAGTTTACAAAGACGGATCACGGGGTGGGAATTATGTCGCTTCAGTTATAGCTTTTCCATCAGATACAATATGTTTCGTGAGATTGCTCGATTCATCATCAGTTTTTACTGCTGGAATCTGGGCAATCATTAAAGACGTGGAACAGATTAAGGATTCATGTGCATCTAAATATACTATTTTTACACACTCACTTTCGTGTCACCAGACTTTACAGCACATGCAATTGGAGCATCCCTTAGTTGGGATGGTGATACGAAACTGTGTCCATTTTTTATCAATTTGCCAATGTTATATTTTGGTGGGTACCCACTCATGCAATCTAAGTAAAATTAGCACCACTATTACATTTGGATCTGACAGCAGTCCTTTGGAAGTCATGTTCTGTTGACCTTTCATTCTACCAATAAAAACCTTACTTGCAAAATCATGCCAGTGATTTGAAAAGAATTTGAAAACATTCGAGATTATTCAGAAGGTATACAAAATGATTCGGGTAAATTACGAAATATGCCGGAAACTAATTGCAATATAAACGTTTATAAAATTAGTCTCAAGACGAAACAAAAAAACGTGATAATATAGCCATAAAATATGTTTATACTAGTATAACATGCAGACTTTATTACTGCACTTTCCCCCTGTTTTTTCAATGTTGAAACTAACCAACAAGTTTGCCTAATGCATAAATAGTCCCAAATAACGCTATAAAAGGCGAAGTGTAATTGTTATTTATAGATGAAATATTACCTGGACATGGGAGTCCACGCAATGCTGTTAGATCTACTACTAGACCCAGTGGAGCTAATTTAATCAGATTGGTAGTCATGTTGGCATTAGGGGCAATGACAAGGCATATTGTGCTGTCAAGTATGCTTTGAATGTGCCCTATGCCCCTACTTGGCAAGATGATTGGAATGGTGCTTTCACGAACAAGCTTCATTCTGTCAAGGCAGTGGGAGAGTTGCAAAGACGGCGCAGGAAGGATGAAGTAGTCTTATGCCGGGCCGTGACATATTCATTTATTTTAAAACACCCTCCTCAGTTTGAACATTGTCAGTGTACACTGACTTTACGCCACATTTTAGCGAAGTGTAATCAATAAGAAATGATATATTTGGCAACAGAAATGTTTCTTGAAATCTGTTTAAAACACTTTTGTTACGTTATTTAGAAATAACATTGTACCTTTAATTATATGCCGAGTCAGTTGTCAACTTTAAACCAAGATACATTCAGTAAGAAGTGTTGACGTAAATGAACTGTGGCCTGCTCACTTTGTGCATGTGCGTTGCATTAACAGTGACACTTATTTACATTTGTCATATTAAAAAAAAAAAAAAACGTTATGTAGAAATAACACTGGTATAATTCACCTTTAATTATATGTGCTGAGTCACGTGTCATGTGTGACGTACGTATCACGGGAGCCTCGTTCTGGGTCATAGTTCGAATAAAATGGATGATCCTTGTTAGCGTCGCTAAACTTGTTTAATTTAACAAGTTTAAATTATTTTCTTGTTATAAGAGATAACATAACAACTTTGATTTAAAGTCACATCGTCTGGTTACCATATTATAACATCATGTACAAATATTAAATACAAACTCAAATGCACTTTGAAAAAACACGTGTGTGTTCGCTATGAACGGAGATAGTCAAACGTTTACGCTCGGTTTCGTTGTTTGTGCCACCATAGCTCGGCAAAGTTCAAACGACAGCCTGTTGTCAGTTTCAGTTAACACGAGCGTTTGCCGATTTCAAATTGTAGGGTTCGTCTCAAAATATTAAAAGAGACATCTTGCGCTGTACGAAGAACGTTTGTTTGAGGATACGGTACTAGTCTTTCGTTAAAACCGGTTTGATCGTGACAACGTACCTTCCTATTTCAGAATTAATATTTTATAAAGTGTTAGTAGAACTTTCAAAGTTTAGTTTGTATACTAATAACACATTAACCATGTATATATTGTTTAATAAAATATACTAAAGTAGACAATTAACGTTTTCACTCCTTAATTTTAGGTGTTAAAATCGACAAATTCAAATATTCTTTCGTTTGGAAAGGGTGAACTGGTGGGTGTGTGATATGTGTGTGTGTGTGTGTGTGTGTGGGGGGTAGCGACATCAGTGTTAAAGCATATTGATTTAATAACCATCCGACGCCATACAACCGTAAATAAAATGTGCTGAGTGCGTCGTTAAATAAAACATATCCTATCCTTACTTCCATCTGCTGTTGGATGTCAAACATTTGGTAATTTTGACATATAATCTTAGAGAGGAATCGGGTGCATGTGCGGGGTGGGGTTGGGGGTGTATTGGAGGTCAAAACTCTTACTTGCTCCAGCTTAAAAAATGTGAAATGTATTTTCTGGCATGGCCCCATATAAACTTCGCTCAAGACAGTCTATAACCCCAACCCTGCTGAAATCCCTGCACATGTGCCTTGGAAACCCACTACATTGGTTGTCCTTTTTTCAAAATTATTTTTTGTTTTTAGCAACGAATCGTTTATATGTACATTCCCACAGACAGGATATCACATACCATGGACTTTTATATACCCGCCGATGCGGATCGATCTTAGACAGACCGCGCATTTCCAAAAAACCGCACCTTTTCAGGTCTAAGTAATGAACAAAAATGACATAGTCTTGAAAAATGTTACGTAAATCGAAGACAGTACTCTCTTCCTCTACCCCAAGAGCGTTACGTAATTAGTAACACACCTTTACAATGTAACGCGTATGCCAACAGCTGGCCACTGTCAAAATTGCAAGGCAAATCCCCCACCCACCGACCCCTGGAAAGACGTACCATACCACTATGGATATAAATATGTTTTGTAGACATGAGACGACCCCTCAGTCAAGACAGTTAAATTTGTAAACAAATTGCGAAATCTCACGTTATCTCTTGTTGGGGAATTTCACACTTGTGATAAGCCAAAGAAAACCGATATCGCTAGGAGCCCGTCAAAAGTGTCCCACTGTCAAAATAATGGCTATGTGTTTGACCTGGATAAGCCAGCGTAGTGAAACCAGTGGTGAATGCGGCGCAATATATGCACCGAACGTAATAGTATTTTCTGTTCTATATGCTTAAATAATAAAAATATTCCAGGGAATGCCGCTTTAAAGCTGAAGTGTCTGGAATATTTTTATTATTTAAGCATTTAGAACAGAAAACCCCATTACGTTTGGTGCATATAAGACGCCGCACTCAGAATTGGTTTCACTACACTGGCTTTTTTAAGTTAAAAATAAACCCAGTATTTTGAAAGTGGGACAGTTAGCGGGCGCCCACTCGGCTAAAAATAGTACGGTCCGGCTGCTGGTGCATTACAAAAACCTAGCAGACAAATCCAACAGACACTTAGGCGACATTCTAAAAACCTGACTCATACACGCCCTTCCGATTGTTACCTGTATTTCACACACTTTTAAACACATCTATGCCAATTTTTATTATTCACTACAACTTTTAGAGTTTTAAAGAGTATCTTTATATAAAAACAATACAGAAACAAAATAACAACTAAGACTCATTTTCACAGTCTTATTGTTACTAATATCCATATAAATACAACTTAACCGTTTTATTATATCTGAAGTATCACTTTAAATATCCTTCTGTACTACGGTAATATAAGATATCCAACTAGTTTCGTATAGATCACACAACAACACACATAAAAGGCGCATGAGTCCAGTGTTTAAGAACGTCGCCATGCGTGTCTGTAGAAATTGGCTGCTAGAATCCGCGCGGTATTACAAAATGGCGAGAATTGTTCTAACTGGCTAGTAAGCATTTGACGATATGTGTTAATGACGACAACTCGCGAGAGAATTAAAAGTGCAGTTATGCTTGTATTTGAACTTAGAACTTGATTGTATACGATTGAAACCAGACACTGCAGCTTTAAACTTACATATTAAATATATTTTCTTGTTTAGAAGATGAGTGTATGTATATTCAATGCGTTTCTGATCGTGTTAAAATTACATTCTATGGTTACCATATTATAACATCATGTACAAATATAAAATACAAGCTCAAATGCACTTTACAAAATTCATGTGTGTTCGCTATGAACGGATATCGTCAAAGTATACGCTCGATTCGTCGTCAGTGCCGCCATAGCTCGGCTAAGTACAAACGACAGCCTGTTGTTAATTTCAGTTAACACGTGCGTTTGTCTATTTCAAATTGTAGGGTTCGTCTAAAAAAATTAAAAGAGAAATATTGCGTTGTACGAAGAACGTTCGTTTGAGGATACGGTACTAGAGTCTTTCGTTAAAACCGGTTTAATCTTGACAAAGTATTATGGACAATCATACGTTCCTGTTTCAGAATTAATATTTTATAAAGTGTTCGTAGAACTTTCAAAGTTTAGTTAGTATACTAGTAACACATTAATCATATACATATATTTTTAATAAAATATACTAAAGTAGACAACGATAGTTTGCACTTCTTAGTTTTACAAATAAATATTCTTTCGTTTGGAAAGGGTAAAGTTGGGGATGGGGTGTTTAATGACATCAGTGTTAGAGCATATTGATTTAATAATCATCCGACGCCATACAACCGTAAATAAAATGTGTTGAGTGCGTCGTTAAATAAAAGATATCCTATCCTTCCTTCCATCTGCTGTTGGATGTCTAACATTTGGAAATTTTGACATATAATCTTAAAGAGGAATCGGGTACATGTGCAGGGGGAAGGTATTGGAGGTCAAAACCCTTACTTGCCCAAGCTTGAAACAATTGAAATGTATTTTCTGGGGGAGCATGACCCCATATAAACTTCGCTCAACAAAGTCTATAACCCCAACCCCGTTGAAATCCCTGCACACGCGCCTTGGAAATCCACTACATTGGTTGGTTGTTTTAGCAAGGAATCCCGCCGATGGGGATCGATCCTAGACTGAACGCGCATTTCCACCCCCCACCCCCACCCCACCTTTTAAGGTCTAAGTAATGAATAAAAATAACATATACTCTTGAAATTTTTTACGTGAATCGAACACAGTACCCTCTACCTTTACCCTGTTACGCGTTACGTAATTAGTAACACCCCCTTACATGTAACGCGTATGCCAGCAGCTGGCCACTGTCAAAATAACGCTGAGTCGTTATGGGGCGATCACACTGGCCCGAATGAGCTTCCGTTTGTTTTCCGTTTACGAAAGTGGTGTGATTTTTTAAACTGGCCGAGTGTCACTTTCGAATGTGTTTTCCCCAATTTATCACCGAATGTTTTCCGTATGGTTTCAGAATGCTTTCAGACTAGACCGAATACTTCCTGCATGGTGACTTCGAAAGGTTTCCTTTCCGAATGCTTTCAGAAAACGGCGAATTGACCTAGAATGGTCCATTCGGGGTGTTCGGAAAGCATACGGAACCCAGCACCTCCAAATGTTCATTCCGAATGCACCAAGAACTAAACGCATGCTTCCTGAACGTTTTTCGTATATACTGCATGCTCCTAGAATGCTTCCCGAATACACATGGACGCCACATTCGGATGGTCGATGAAAATTATTGTAAACATGCACAACACATTATTGGAGCTACCGAATGCCGTTCCGTATGCATCCGTACGGAGCCGAACAGCCAGTATGCTCCTAGAACACACTGAATGCTTCCCGAATATGATCCGTTCGCTCCCCGAACACCCAAATTCCTATTCGGAAAACAAACGGAATGGCATTCGGGCCAGTGTGATCAGTCCTTTAAACTCACTGGCTGGGAGCCAGTACCGATTATTATAGTGACCGCTCTTTTTAATATATAGAACCAGGTACTCCAAAACGTAACTTCCTTCAGGCCTAAGTTCAGATATGCATCAGCAGTAGACCTCTACATCTTTCCTTTAAATGTGAACTTTATAATAAAATCAGGACCCATATGGTTTAAATATATTTTACTGTACACTTTTATATTCCCAATAACAGTAAAAGGTGTTATTTCTACTTTTACTTTCATGTAAGCTCTGCAAAACATATTACAAAATGTTCCGAAATATAAAGACTCCTAAAATACGTGACGTCTTACTAATGTTTCCAGTACATACACAATATAGCAAATCAAACAAATTATGTCACCATTCAAGAATAAAAAAATCATACGAACTACTTCATTATTCAAATGAGTTAAACCTCTTGGACCCTTTTTCTTTTAGTCAAAAAGTAATTATAATGCTGGAATTAAATAGCCTTTATCGGAAATGAAAACATACGTAGTCATCTTCTGGTATTTGACTACGTTTTCAGTTTTGTTTTAACTTTCCTTTTTTTTTACCTCGAAAAAGCTTATGATACCACGCGGAAGAATGGCATTTTGAAAGACCTCCATGGCATGGATCTGAGGCCGTATTCCTGACTTTATCTCTAATTTCTTAAAAAATAGGTCTTTCATGATACGAGTGAGATCTACGTTATCTGATTGACACTCCCAAGAAATGGGTGTGGCTCAGGTAGCATCCTGTCGGTAACTATATTTTCTGTGAAAATTAACATCATCACCCAGTGTTTAAAGGCTGGTGTTCATTGCTCGTTATATTTACAGATGATCCAGTATGAGTATCATTGAACGTCAGTTGCAGCTTTGTTTCAATAAACTTCATCAATGGGCATCTTATAATGGCTTTACGTTCTCAAACTCAAAGACTGTCTGTATGCGTATCTGCCCAAAACGAGGTCTCCACTTAGATCCACGATTGTTTGTGGACAAAAAGCTGATTCCAGTTGTGGAGGAGAACAAATGTCTGGGGGTTATATTTGACAGGAGGCTCTTTTGTGCCCCATCTTAAATATGTTAAAAAGAAGGCTTAAAAGCTCTAAACATTTTAAAAGTTATTGGTAATAAATACAGAATGCGGAGCTGATCGATGGGTTATGCTCCGTCTGTATAGATCTCTTGTGAGGTCAAAACTAGACTACGGATGCACGCAAGTCTTACTTGCAGATGCTCGAAGCATTCGATAAATTAATCGTAGAGCGTTGGTTTCAGTCTGTTTAACATTACGTATACTATATTTAAAGTATGTGCCACATAAGTATAATAATACTTGTATCATTCTGAAATTATATGATACTGTTTATCTTTTATCTTTGTTTGATTAATCTTACCGCAAAAAAAGGGAAAAAAAGATGAAACAATTTTGGCAGGTCCAATGGAATAACCTGTGGTGTCCAAACAGACAATGACACGCTGAATTATAAATACGTAATTATGGTAGGACATTAAACATTGTTTGTGAATTATTCTTTCTTATGTAAAATTATTCTGCAAAGTTGTACATTTTAAACTGAGAAAATGTCGCCTTATCAAAAGTGTGAAGAAGTTATTCCTATGAACCCATCATTTATAATTAAAGCTGTTTGCTTCGGAAACTGCAAATATGACGTCGCTTATGCGGGTGTCACACAGTCACGATTTTGCTCCACGATCACCTGACGATGCGAAAAGTAAACAAAATCATTAGTCGCTCGTGAAAGGTCTTGGAGCACTTGACAGGCTCTGATATAGGACTTAAGTGGTCTTCGGTTTGTCTTGAATGATGTAATAAGTCGGCAAATTGTCACGAACATTTTGACCATGCTCAAAACAATCGTGAGAGTCAGCCGATGTACCTTCGTCGGGTAGCGGCCGCCAATCCGTCGTCAACTGCTCTTAAATGGTCGTGACGGTCAGGAGTCGCTCGGTACATCATCTTAAAGTAGACTTAATCTAAACGACAAAACCATGGCGCAGTCAAAATCGTATCTCTGCACAAGGTTGCACACCACCATTTATTTTCCAATGGATCTACATGCTAATATTGCCTCGGATTAAATTGTGTAAAAAATA
>JAECMU010042307.1:2267-15957 GCA_016106625.1 Dracogyra subfuscus
ATAGTGAGAGAGAGAGAGAGAGAGAGAGAGAGGGAGAGAGAGAAGAGACAGAGAGACAGAGACAGAGAGAGAGAGACAGATAGTCAGATGGAGAGTCAGATGGAGAGATGGAGGGGAAGTACAGAAGAAAAAATGAGATAGTGAGAAAGAAAGAGAGAGAGAGAGAGAGAGAGAGAGAGAGAGAGAGAGAGAGAGAGAGAGAGAGAGAGAGAGAGAGAGAGAGAGAGAGAGAGAGACAGACAGACAGACAGACAGACAGACAGACAGAGACAGAGATAGAGACAAAAAGAGACAGAGAGTCAGATGGAGAGATGGAGGGGAAGTACAGAAGAAAAAATGAGAAATATTGAGCGAGAGAGAGACACACACACACAGACAGACATACACAGACATACAGAGACAGAGGGAGAGAGAGCTGATGGGAGTTGGAGAGTATGGGAGAGAGAGAGAAAGAAAGGTTGGTAGATGTTCTTCCCCTCCAGTGATTTTCCCAGGCATAACAATTCATCATGACATCATGTTAATTGACTAAATATATCATAATAATGTAGCACTTGTTTTGTAACTTCAGTGTCCGATGATCTATTATCTGACATCACTGTCACAGCTCTTTTACATGCTATTTCCCACAGATAGCATAGCACATATATCACTAACTTTGATATATCACTTGTGAAAGCCTTTTTAAATATCTCCATCTCTTTTCTCTCCTGTCTGTATGTCTGTCTGTCTGTTTCTTTCTTCCCTTTCTCGCTCTTTTGTTTTCTCTCTCATTCGGTCATTGTCTTTCTCTCTCTCTGTCTCTGTCTCTGTCTCTCTCTCTCTCTCTCTCACTTTCTCTATGTGTGTCTGTCTGCCTCTCTCTCTGTCTCTGTCTCATCGCCTCTCATCTGGGTCATTCTACCACTATTTCTGTGTGTGTGTGTATACATGTGTGAATGCATGCATGTTTGTTTATGTGCGTGTGTGTATCATCTGACTCTGTCTCTCAAATATCAAAATACCAGCTAGAGTTTAAAATGTGTTGTTAAAGAATTAACAAAAACAATTTAATATACTAAATCAGTCATGGAAAAAAGAATTTGTCATCTCATGGAGAAAGGACTGGACCTCCCCCTGCCAAAAGTGACACCACCTTAGATCCACTCCTGTACAATCAGTGTTTGTATTCAAATAACATTCTACACTCATAAAAGTAACTCATCAGACTGAGTCTGTTTTAACCCATTGAAAACAAATCTGCATAGTTCAGCCTGGGTTACGATGAGAACGCACCAATACCAGATCTCATTCCTGACATCTTCGCAACAGGGCCGTTAAAAACCTCCCCATTGGCAAAGCAATCTATACTGATCAACAAAAGCAATGCAAATATTTTATTATCCATATAGGTCAAGATATACAGGGAAATATATAACCAGTATGACAACACAAGTGTCACAGTGAATGACGTAATTTTGGGAAGCAACATTATAACACAATCTGATTAAAATTAGGTCTACTGGTCTTACCAGTAGATCTAACAGCATTGCGTGGACTCACATGTCCAGGTGACATTTCATCTATAAATAACAATTTAAATATCGACCAATTACACTTTGCCTTTTATAACGTTATTCAGGACAATACAAATTCTAAAAATATCAGTCGAGACTATTCATGCAATAGCCTATTAAGCGAACTTGTTGGGCTATTTCAACATTGAAAAAACAGGGGGAAAAGTGCAATAATAAACTCTGGATTGTATACTAGTATAAACAGATTTTATGGCTATACCATCACAGGTTTTTTCCATCTTGAAACTAATTTTATATAAAATTTTATATTGAAATTAGTTTCCGGCATACTTCGTAATTCACCCGAATCATTTTGTATACCCTCGGCATAATCCCGACAGGAAAGGTTGGGGGTGGGGTGGAGGAAGGGCTGCCTGCACTGGCAGATGCAAGGGAGCACCTGCAGTCCAATGAAGGTTGGTAACAGGTAGAGGTTAGTAGGTGCTATGAAATTTGTCTTGTCTTGAAATTTTAAAGTCCTGTAGGATTACGCTGAAGAGTAAAGGTGCGCATTTACATTGAAGGAAGTTTGGCGCAAATTTGATGGTCGTTCTAAAGGTGAAAGAGAAAAGAGCTAGTAGGTTTCGATTTTAGTAGTCTGAGAGTAGCTATATGAAAGTGGACAAAAAGTTTAGCTAATATACAAACATATAACACATTTGGATATGGTTAAAACAGAGAGAAGTTAAAGTCTGTGAAATTTAAATGGAGAAATACCATCTAAACATCTTGTCCTGATAAGTATTAGTTCTCAAATGAATGTATGTTTTTAGAATTAATCAAAATGCATTTTGGATATTACAAAAACCTGGATGACCAGAATCACTTCAGGTGTTCGGATATTTGAATATTCTAAATAATAAAATGTATGTACTTTTAATCTGAATTATTAAAAAGAGCTTTAATAGTGAAAAGTATGTTGTAGTGTTTAAAAGCTAGGATCTGTCACTTTAATATTCATGTGTCTTTTGTTGTTCAGTATATCTAACAGGTCACAGATCAAAGAAAAAAAAAGAAAGAAATGTTTTATTTAATGGGGGAAGGTGAGAGACAGTGTAATCATTATTTTAATACCCCACGAGTCTGCTGTGATATTTTCTCTGAAAGTTTGTTTTGTTTAACAACACCACTAGAGCATATTGATTTATTAATCATTGGATTTTGCATATCAAACATTTGGTAAATCTGACAAATGGCAGTGGCGGTTCCAGAAAATCTATTTAGAGGGGGCTCCAGTGACATGAGGTGGAATGCCAAGGGAACTTTGGTGGAGGTTTGGAAAGAAAGAAAGAAATGTTTTATTTAACAATGTGATCAACACATTTTATTTACAGTTATATGGTGTGAGACATATGGTTAAGGACCACACAGATATTGAGAGAGGAAACCTGCTGCCGCCACTTCATGAGCTACTCTTTCTGATTAACAGCAAGAGATCTTTTATTTGAGCTTCCCACAGGCAGGATAGCACAAGCCATGGCCTTTGTTGAACCAGTTATGGATCACTGGTCGGTACAATTGGTTTTACACCTACCCATGCAGCCTTGCGGAGCACTCACTCAGGATTTGGAGTTGATATCTGGACTAAAAAGCCCATGCCTCGACTGGGATCCGAACCCAGTACCTACCAGCCTGTAGACAGATGACCTAACCACGACGCCACCGAGGCCGGTCTCCTAGTGCGGAAGTAAAACCTCAAATTTGGTGGAACGAGAAATAGCTAAATGTGGATCAATCCTAAATCAACCGTGCATCAAGCGAATACTTTACCACAGGGCTACGTGTTTCCCCATAAAAATGGGAGCCTGTACACCTATGGATCAGTGAACTAACGTAAAGAGCTACAGAAATTCTCTCACAGATGAGTTGGCATGAACCATGAGGTGACGACACAAGACAGCTACAAACCGTGGGACATACCATTGTCACAAGTCATCATCGGTAATAGAAGTCTACAGAGATATCGCTTTACCAAGTAATCGACACTGGGCTGTCTTTTTAACACAAGTTAACTCTTTACCTGGTGTCGTATATACCTATTCATGGTGGAGATTATTGCACTTTAATCTGGTACTAAACTGTATACAAATAAAAGGTATAATTGATAGACTATTTTTAAGCACTGACATCCGAAATGTTTATATAGTAATCAACACTGTGTATCATATAATGGTGTGTATCCTGTAACGTTATACAGTAAATTGTATGTACACCTAAAAAATATAATTAATAGACTATATTTTAAGCAGTGACATACAAAATGATTTTTATAGTAATTGACAATGTGTGTCATGTAATTATATATATATATATATATACCTACAGATGTGAGATTAAAATGTATTAACATTGTAGAGTAAATTGCATATACACCTAAAAGGTATAACTGATAGGCTATATTTGTAGATTAAATTGTATGTACACCTAAAAGATATAATTGATGGACTATATTTTAAGCAGTGACATCCAAATTGATGTTCATATAGTTATTGACAATGTGTGTCATTTAATTATATATGTACCTACAGATGTAGAGTAAATTGTATATACACCTAAAGATATAATTGATAGACTATATTTTAAAGTTGTGACATACAAAATGATGTTTATATAGCAATCGACACTGTGTATCATATAATGGTGTGTATCCTATATACCGTATGCGGGATTAAAACTTTAATATTGTAAAGTAAATTGTCAGTACACCTAAAAAGTATAACTGATAGACTATAGGCATGAATGAACGTTTAATGACACCCCAGTACAAAAAATACATCAGCTATGTGTCAAACAATGGTAATGCAAACAAATAAGGTGATGATCAACATCAATATAAAAATTCAAGATTTAAATGAAAAACAATGTAAAGAACTGCAAAAACACAAATATCACAGATAGATACTGACTTTTACTGAAAATTTTAATTTGTATTGTATTGGCCATTCTCACAGTTCTTTACCTGTTTTTATAAGCAGTCATAATAATGCAGGGCAGGACATGACCCAGTCTGACACACAGTTATCTAGGATCGATTTCTGTCAGTGTACTTTTCCACAGACAGAACAGCACATACCACTACCTTTGATATACCAGTCAAGGGGTCACTAGTTGGGGATGGGAACCTAATCAGAAAAATGGGTTCACCAACGAGATTTGATCTTCCAACCGACCTACCTCTAGCAAATGATCTATAGCTCAGTTGGTAGAGTGCTCGTCTGAGGTGCTTGAGTCAAAGGATTGAATCTCCACAGTAGAACCATTCTCTGGTTGTTGTTTTTCTCCAACCCAATCAAAGGCTGTGGTTTGTGCTGTCCTGACTATGAATAAGTACATATAGAAGATAGCTTTCTTCTAATGAAAACAAATGTAGCGGGTTTCCTATAACACCATACACAGGTGGATCTAGAGGGGGCCCAGGGGCCTGCCCCCCCCCCTAAATTTTGTGATAGTCATAATTTTATTAATATTAATTTTTAAAAATGTTATGATCCAACTCCAAACCTCCAGGGGCTCAGTGGTACAGTAATCGCTTGATGCGTGGTCAGTCTGGGATCGATCCCCGTTGGTGGGCCCTTTGGGCTATTTCTCGTCACAGCCAATGCACCATGTCTGGTATATCAAAGGCCGTGGTATGTGCTATCCTGTATGTGGGATGGTGCATATAACAGATCCCTTGCTGCTAATCGGAAAGACTAGCCCATGAAGTGGCGACAGCGGGTTTCCTCTCTCAATATCTGTGTGGTCCTTAACCATATGTCTGATGCCAAATAACCGTAATTAAAATGTGTTGAGCACGTCGTTAAATAAACCATTTCTTTCTTTCTTTCCAAACCTCCCCCAAAGTTCCCTTGGCATTCCACCTCATGTCACTGAGGCCTCCTCTAAATGGATTTCTGGATCCGCCACTGCCATTTGTCAGATTTACCAAATATTTGATATGCAAAATCCCAACGATTAATAAATCAATATGCTCTAGTGGTGTCGTTAAACAAAACAAGCGGGCAGCATAGCCCAGTGGTACAGTGCCCGCCTGATGCGCGGTCGGTCTAGGATCGATCCCTATCAGCTAACCTCTGGGGTTTTTCTCGACATAACCTTATGTCCGACTCCGATATAACCGTAATTATAATGTGTTGAGTGTGTCGTTAAAAAAATAAATAAATAAATAAATAAATAAATAAAACAAACAAATTTTCAGAGAAAATATCACAGCAGACTCATGGGGTATAAAATAATGATTACACCGTCTCTCACCTTCCCCCATGTGATCAAATATGGAAAAACCCTACGGAATAAAATAAAACTGGTTTAATGTGTAATATAAACATTTAACCCATTCTGAATAAGTCTCCTTTCAAGTGCAATGGATGCTGTATCAGACAGCAATTACGAGTGTGACAGGTTTCTGCTGCAATTAAACCACATGACCTGGTGTTCAAATATACACTGATCGAAAGAAATGAAGGAACACGTAAATACCTGTAGTAACAGCAAAGACTGACTGCAACCAAAAGAAATGTTTTACTTAACGACACACTCCACACATTTTATTTACGGTTATATGGCATTGGAAATATGGTTAAGGACCACACAGATATTGAGATCTGGGAAACACACTGTTGCCACTTCATGGGCTACTCTTATCAATTAGTGGCAAAGGAAGGAAATGCTTTATTTAATGACACACTCAACACATTTTATTTACACCTACCCACTGAGTCTTACAGAGCACTCACTCTGGGTTAGGAGTTGGTATCTGGATTAAAAAATCACATGCCTCGACTGGGATCTGACCCCAGTACCTACCAGCCGTAAGTCTGATGACTCCACCACTACACCACCGAGGCAGTGGTGCTGTATTACACTACACTCAAGACTTGGCCCAGGTTTATTTGACTTGACAAACACGTTTATAAATAAATCTTACACAATGACGGATGTGTCAAATAATCCGACATTTGGTGCATACCTTATCAGCATTCGTCATGTCGCTGTCACCTACTCTTTACACTATACGTGTCTCACTGCATTACACTTTTAACCTTCTGTCTCCCCCCTCCTCCCCCCACACCTGACTGTCTCCCCCCCACACCTGACTCAACACATTTTTTATTTATGGTTACATGGCGTCAGACATATGGTTAAGGACCACACAGATATTGAGAGGAAACCCACTGTTGCCACTTCATGGGCTACTCTTTTAGATTAGCAGCAAGGGATCGTTTATATTCACCATCCCACAGACAGGATAGTACACATCACGACCTTTGATGTATCAGTTGTGGTGTACTGGCTGAAGCGAGAAATAGCGCAATGGGCCCACTGACGGGGATTGATCCCAAACTGACCGTGCATCAAGCTAGCACTGTACCACTGTGTTACGCATCGCCCCTCTATCATGAGAACTTGGTTATGTTTTTAATGTCTATATATATCACCAAATTGTACCATTAAACATTTAAGACGATTTACTAATATATATCTAGCCAGTGCACCATAACTGGTATAGCAAGGCCATGGTATGTCCTGACCCTTGCTACTTATGGAAAAAATGCAGCACAAAATGTTTGACGTCCAGTAGGCAATGATTAATAAATTAATGCTCTAGCGGTGTTGTTAATTCAAACTTTAACTTAAAACTTTTTGTCATATCTACTGATTACAATATACATGGTCTTAATTTATTACACTTTTTAAACCTTCTGTCTATCCTCAATCTACCTTCACCCCCCCACCCCCCAGCAGCAGTTTTTATCCTGAGTTCTTAGTCACATTTTTTGTGTCTGTATTAAAGCATCAATATTTAGGTCTGTTCGAATTGTAGTGTTAAAAAAATTAAAACAATTTACTTGTACTTGTACTTGCATTAGCACATTAACCATTTGAATTGAGAGAAAGAAAGAAATGTTTTATTTAACAACACACTCAACACATTTTATTTACGGTTATATGGCATCAGACATATGGTTAAGGACCACACAGATTTTGAGACGAAAACCGCTGTCACCACTTCATGGACTACTCTTATGTTGATTACCAGCAAGGGATCTTTTATTTGCATTTCCCACAGGCAGGATAGCACAAACCATGGCCTTTGTTGAACCAGTTATGGATCACTGGTTGGTGCATATATGAGTAACACACCATTCGTCAAAATTCACACTTTGTTCTTGTACCATTCTTGATTTTATTAACATGGGGTAAACCTCTTATTAACTCAAACAACTGTTCTCAGCTTATTTCAATACCAGTATCATATGACCTGCATTTAGCAACCACTTTCCTTAAGTTCAACAGTAAGTTCAGGTGCCTGGTTAACACGAACTAAACTACATTTATCAAATGTTAACCTATCGTTATACTCCTGTGCATAACTTCTTTCTTTTTCGTTTATGAAATCAAGTCGTAAATCAAGCAGAAAATAAATGTGCTGTTTTATACAACACGCACTATTGAAATATTAGCCTGACCGCCAAGCTGAAATCTCTAGGAGTGACAAACTCACATCAATAGCAGGACTTTCACCATTGTAATTTAATACAGGTGTGCATGTGTGTATACAGGTACATGTATATAATTATATATACGTAAGAGTGAAGACCCCACCTGTTTCACAGCTGGTGTTTGTAATAATCATACAGAGGTTATTATAAACATTGTAATCATACAGAGGTTATTATAATCATACAGAGGTTATTATATACATTGTAATCAGACAGAGGTTATTATAATCATACAGAGGTTATTATATACTTTGTAATCGTACAGGTTATTATAAACACTGTAATCGTACAGAGGTTATTATAAACACTGTAATCGTACAGAGGTTATTATAAACATACAGAGGTTATTATATACATTGTAATCAGACAGAGGTTATTATAATCATACAGAGGTTATTATATACTTTGTAATCGTACAGAGGTTATTGTAATGATACAGAGGTTATTATATACACTGTAATCATACAGAGGTTATTATAAACATTGTAATCATATAGAGGTTATTATAAACACTGTAATCATATAGAGGTTATTATAAACACTGTAATCATACAGAGGTTATTGTAATGATACAGAGGTTATTATATACACTGTAATCATACAGAGGTTATTATAAACATTGTAATCATATAGAGGTTATTATAAACATTATAATTATACAGAGGTTATTACATGTATAAACATTATAAGCAACATTATAATCATACAGAGGTTATCATAAACATTACATGAACTATTACCAGTCTTAAAAGAATTGGTATGTCACTTTATAATGAATATGCTAAAAATCAAATAAAAAAATGTGAATGGTTTTTTTTCATGAGCACTTAAATTTGTGGATTAAAAAAGTAGTACTATATAGAGTTTATTACCAGAGTGTTTTTCGGTATCGTCAATATCATATATTAGGAATAACAATTGTATTATGAGTCCTAATATTGGATATTGATGATATCGAAATACACGAGGGTAATAATCTCTTTATCATATAAGCTCAAGCTTAATACACGTGTTTTTGTAAACTGTACATGCAACTTTTAATTCCAGTCCGCCATTACTAGATATTCAAATGAATAAAGAATATGTGGCATGGTGTATTTTTTAATGGTAATGACGTCAAACTCGAATGACGTCATTTTGGATGTCCTTACATCAAAATAAAGTTATGCCTAACTTTTTTTGTTTTCTGAATGCTGGACAGTGTTCAGTGTCAAATTATCATTGCAATGTTTTTATTTGATGATTATGAATGCATACGTCAACCATGGAGTGTCACCCAAGTATGTTTGCTTAAATGTCAATAAACCTAGTGCCAAGACTTCAACTAATTTACATCTAATTTGCAAAGTTATCAAATTCTTAAAGTATGTTATCTGAAAAATATCACATACTTTGATAAAGAGAGAATAATACATGAGTGGCTGTTAGATACCATTTATCTCACGAGTTTTTTTTAAATGTATGTAACGAGCAAAAGCAAATTGGATAAGTTTTTAAACGAGTTTTAAGGTAAATGGTCATAGCACTTGAAGTTAACTTGTGTGTCACAGACAAGTCTATTTCAGGTTAACTTGTATGTCACATCTACTGATCGATTTCTACCATCTATTTTCATTGGGTAATATGGTACTGGTGATCTGGTCATCACCTAGGTGCAGCCAGTTGTATGTCTTGAAATTGATATCGCATGTATATGTGTTAACTGTTGCATAACTTAGGAGGCTGGGGCGGATCCAGCTTTTCTGATGAGGGGGGTCCAAGACAAAAAGGGCACCATAACATTATGAAAAGGCACTATTGAAAAATTACACATGGTTCACATGGACCATAATATAATAGTGCTACAACAGGAACGCTGGCATAATAATAATAATTTTAAAAAACTAAATAAATTTGTAAAACAAAAACTAAAAATCCTAAACAAAAGGGGCATTTCTCAAATTTGAGGGGGGTCCGGACACCTTAGACCCCCCTCTAGATCCGCCCTAGGGAGGGCCTGGCCCATGCCAGTCTGTCACTGTATATGTATCTGTTTTTGTTTAAATTTTGAATTTGCTGACTGCACTAATCTCCAAATTATATGTAAATTAGACCTCCACAAATAAAAGTGATTTCACAGAAATTGCCTAACTTTTTTTACAACTTTTGACAAAAATGGAAAAACTGATTTTTATACAAACAGAAACAAATTCTTTAATGATTTTTTTTTAACAAAAACAAATAAAATTTATTCTTAACAATCTTGTTTAAATAATCTTTAATTAATTAATTTCTGTTTGCATAAAAAACAAAACACTTTTATTTTTTTAATTCTCTGAACATAAGTTAAGTAATTATGCCAAAAGGCTGACAATATTAACCTATACCAACTCTTTATCTCACATTAAAAAAACTAAATTCAAAAAGAAATATATAATTTTTTTTTTCAACAAATTAATATTACCATTTTATTGTATGGGTAATATTAAAATCACTTTCCCACCTCACATTTACATAATCATATATTTCAGGTGTTAACTCAACAGTCTCATCCGGTGAAGCCCACTACTATGAATACATCTGACATTTATATTGCCTAGAGATATAAAAGATATCGTGACGTAATCCAACAGAACTTTGTACATGAAATATTACAGTCAGACAGATCTGTTCAAGAGTTAATAAATCTGCCAATACACTACAACTACATGTGACATACCGTATGTACCGTATTTAAACACCCGGTATGGTATATATTACAGTTGTCACCTAGGTCTATTATGTATAAATCTGCAAATACACTACAACTACATGTGACATACCATATGTACCGTATTTACACACCCGATATGGTATGTATTACAGTAGTCACCTAGGTCTATTATGTATAAATTTGCCAATACACTACAACTACATGTGACGTACCGTATGTACCGTATTTACACACCTGGTATGGTATGTATTACAGTAGTCACCTAGGCCTATTATGCATAAATCTGCCAATACACTACAACTACATGTGACATACCATATGTACCGTATTTACACACCCGGTATGGTATGTATTACAGTAGACACCTAGGTCTATTAGGTATAAATCTGCCAATACACTACAACTAAATGTGACATACCGTATTTACACACCCGATATGTATTACAGTAGTCACCTACGTCTATTATGTATAAATCTGCCAATACACTACAACTACATGTGACATACCGTATATACCGTATTTACACACCCGGTATGTATTACAGTTGTATAAATCTGCCAATCGAATTAATACACTAAATGTAGCACTTGCTTGATGCATAATCAGTGTGGGATCGATCCCTGTTGGTGGGCCCATTGTGCTAATTCTAGTTCCAGCCAGTGCACCACGACTGGTATATCAAAAACCGTGGTATGTGGTATCCTGTCTGTGGGATGGTGCATATAAAAGATCCCTTGCTACTAATGGGAAAATACAGCGTGTTTCCCAAATTACCACATGTTTGACAACCAACAGCCGATGATTAATAAATCAATGTGCTCTAGTGGTGTTGTTAAACAAAACAAACTTTAAACTTTTAATACACTAAATGTGACAGACATGTATGTAGTGTATTTACACAATGTACAAATGTATCAGTCTTCGTCAGTAGTAAAATCAAGGCGAGCTGAATCCATCTCCTGAAATGTTGATAGCCGAGCAATCAGATTGTTTAATTGGAATGTAATACAATGATTTACTGCACGGCAATCAATTTGTCACTCTGCTAAAACTTTCCCACCGAGTGTGTGTAGGGGAGCAGGAATGACCACTTTAACTTTCCTTGCTAAGAAGGTGGGATGTAGCCCAGTGATAAAGCATTCATTTGATGCGTGGTTGGTCTAGGATCGATCCATGTCAGTGGACCCATTGGGTTATTTCTCGTTCCAGCCAGTACTCCACAACTTGTGTAACAAAGAACATTGTATGTACTATCCTGTCTGTGAGATGGTGCATATAAAAGATACCTTACTGCTAATAGAAAAAGAGTAGCCCATAAAGTGTCAACAGTGGGTTTCCTCTGTCAATATCTGTGGTCCTTAATGTGGACACAACTTGTGTAACAAAGAACATTGTATGTACTATCCTGTCTGTGGGATGGTGCATATAAAAGATCCCTTGCTGCCAATAGAAAAAGAGTAGCCCATAAAGTGGTGACAGTAGGTTTCCTCTCTCAATATCTGTGATCTGTAACCATACATGTATGTCTGACACCATATAACTGTAAATAAAATGTGTTGAGTGCATCGTTAAATAACACATTTCCTTCCTTCTTTTCTTGTAAAGACTAAATTAATATATTACAGTATACAGTCACCTACAAGTAGATCTACTTTAAAGTTTGTTTTCTTTTAACAACACCACTAGAGCACACTGATTTATCTATTATCCACTACTAGATATCACACATTTAGTCATTATGACATATAGTCTTAGAGAGGAAACCCAAAACAAGTTGCCATTAGCAGCAAGGGATCTTTTATGTGCACTATTTCCAGACAGGACAGCACATACCACAGATTTTGATATACTAGCCATGGTGCACTGGCTGGAACGAGAAATAGTCCGATGCGTCCACAGACAGGGATTGATCCCAAAACCAAACGCACATCAAGCAAGCACTTTACCACTGAACTACGTCCCACCCTTGGTCTGCTTTAAGAATAAATCTGCCAATATAGGACACTACATGTACTTGTGACATATTCACCGTATTTACCCCATGTATTACAGACAGGTTTGATCTGCCCCGCTGATTATCAATAAACACTTCACCGCTGTTCAGGACACTCATTCTCCACAATGTTTACTCGGAGAACATGAATTATGAAATGACCTCATGTCTCTGTAATAATACAGCAAATACTCGTGTACAGGTGAATACAGGCAAATACAGGTAAATACAGGTGTACACAGGTGTCTCCTTTTATTTTATGTAATATTGTTCAAACTCATTCAAATACACAACACATTATATCCGGGGTTGCATTTTTTGTTATTGGACAAAATGATGATAAAATGAAAACAATAAATTTTAATTGAATTTTGCTTGACAGTTCTATATAAAATACGCATACACATGTATTTGCAAATACAGTAAAGCCCCTCAAAACCAGACATTCTAAAAAACAAAATTATCTTTTATATGTACTTTTCCCAGACATGACAGCACAAACCATGAACTATGAAAAAAAGAAATGTTTTATTTAACAATGCACTCATCACATTTTATTTATGGTCATATGGCGTCAGGATCAAAAAGATTTTGAGAGTAAACCCACTGTTGCCACTTCATGGACTACTCTTTTCAATTAGCAGCAAGGGCTCTTTTATTTGCGCTTCCCACAGGCAGGATAGCACAAACCATGGCCTTTGTTCAACCACTTATGGATCACTGGTTGGTTTACACCTACTCATTGAGCCTTGTGGAGCACTCACTCTGGGTTTGGAGTCTGTATCTGGATTAAAAATACCATGCCTCGACTGGGATCCGAACCCAGTACCTACCAGCCTGTTGACCGATGGCCTAACCATGACGCCACCGAGGCCGGTATAAACTATGATGCACAGTAGTTGTGATGGTGTGAAACCTATTAGAGAATAGGTCCACTGACTATGA
>JAECMU010042330.1:0-10987 GCA_016106625.1 Dracogyra subfuscus
AACAAGAAACAGAAAGAAGCTGTAGTTAATGGAGAGTCCGTTACCCATTAAGTTTGTGAATTTTTTTGATATAAATTATAAGGTATTATTGTAAATGGCTCCCCATAGACTATATATGTATGTTGAGCAATTAACCAATCCCCTCAGTTATTTTGATTGTGAGGTCTGATTTAGCGTAGACATGCCTAACAATGATTTTAATCTATCGCAGGCCTTTGCATAACCTAAAGTGATAAACATCTTACGCAAAACTAAGAGCTGGGCGGTATCCAAATTTTAGGTTCGGTATCAGTAAGATATTTTTGAGGTGATTTACCTCGGTATTGGTATGGTATTCAGTATGGACACAATGCCAATATCGAGTGGCATGTACTCCAGTTTCTCTCTCTGTCTGTCTCACTGTCTCTGTCTGTCTGTCTCACAGTCTCTGTCTGTCTCTCTGATTCTCTCTCGCTCTCTCTCTTCAACTATTTTGTGTTCATCAGATATATTGTTAGTGCTTTACTAAATGGTGAGAAACATTTTTCAATACTGAAATTTCAGTATTGTGAAATTTACTTGGTATAGTAAATCATTATTGACACGATAACAATAACTAATGGTATGTGTGGTATACTGCCCACCTGTACGCAAAACTAGACTTCCACGAGTCAGCTATTATTGCAGTTTGCTGATGCCTGTATGAGAATTATTATTTTTTTTTTTTAACAACGCACTCAACACATTATACGTACGGTTATATCGGCGTCGGACATATGGTTATGTCGATAAAAACCCCAGTGGTTAGCTGACGGGGATCGATCCTAGACCGACCGCGCATCAGGCGGGCACTGGGCTATGCTGCCCGCTATATTAGAACTCTGCAGCTATATTTGTGTCTACAGACAAGTTCAGCCATTTCTGCACATTTTCTAAATCAGCCAATCAAAATTGTTCGCTAAAGACCGCAAGGTTTTTCAATTGTCACAGGACAGTGTGGTAGCGTGACAGAGCGCTCGTGTGGTTGACCCAATATGACGCTTTATCTTCACCAAGGGTGCGGGATGTAGCCCAGTGATAAAGCCCTTTCATGATGCATGGTTAGTCTCTGATCGATCCTCGTCAGTAGGCCCATTGGGCTATTTCTCGTTCCAGCCAGTGCACCATGACTGGTATATCAAAGGCCATGGTATGTATTACCCTGTCTGTGGGTTGGTGCATTAAAAAAATCCCATGCTGCTAATCGAAAAGTGTTGCCTATGAAGTGTCAACAGCGGGTTTCCTCTCTCAATATATGTGTGATCCTTAACCATATGTCTGATGCCATACAACAACATTTTTTATAACCGTAAATAAAATGTGTTGAGTGCGTTGTTAAATAAAACGTTTGTCGTTAAAAAAGTCATAACATCCATTATTCTCGTTTAATTTCAGTATTTCTCCGATGTTGAAGCCACAATCAACCAGAAGTTACCAAAAGAACTGTTACTAAGGTATAGTGGTACACTCAGTGTTAGGTACAGGTATTGGGGGGGGGGGGTGTTACCCATGTGGGGGTACTATAATTATTATATCGCCCTGGTAGCAATAAACGGCTATTCAAATATGGCCTCATTCAGCAAACATTTTGAGTTTTTTGTTGGCATCTTTTAAATTTGTTCTTTGGTAGATCTTTTAATAAATACATGATTAAGAATATTTTTTATAAATGTAGGCAGTGGGTAAAATTAAAAAAAAACAAGTAAGCAAGATGTTTGCAGGTTTTATTTTATTTTAAGTTAACCTTTTGACAAAGTTAATTACTTTTATCATTACTGCAGGGTTCAAACTTAATAGTCGCCTGATCGCCCCTGGCGACTGAAAACGACGACGGGTGACTGACAAACCCACAGTAAGGTTGCCTGCCTGGCGACCGATGTTTATTATTTTTGTGTTTTCTCTTATAATCTGTTGCAATATTGTTGTTTATTAAGACAATATTATTCGGGCAAGTCAGAATAGAGACGGGCAAGTGAAAGTGCTGTCACCACTTGCCCGGATGGCAACTAAAAATGTTTTTTAAGCGCAAACACTGTATGTTTTTCTTGACCCTAAGCTTAACCCATTTTCTTTCTGAGGGAGGCCTCCCCATACCCTCTGTTGACTGTGGAGGCATTCAATTCCACAGCACCATACCCAAATATTTCTTTCTTGCAGAAACACTGATAGGCATGTACCATGTTGGCCTGTTCTTTAAATACATAACACAAACGTTGACATTTAAAAAAACTCCCTTCTCCACTTGTAATGTTTTGTAACACTAAGACCAAGCTTGTTATAACTCCATATCCCCCGCTGCTTTATCTGACATTGCGACATAATTTGCATTTTCTCTTTGTATAAATGTGTTATTTTGTTTGCTAATAATTAAAATCTTAATAGAAAGTCGTTTGTTAAGAACAAAATAAAAACATCCATTAAACACTGAAGTTTTACGGATACATTACTGTTTTTTGAAGTGTGACCCCCCCCCATAACACCACGTACCCACTTGAATCCATCCCTGGGCAGGTGGGATGTAGCCCAGTGGTACAGCCCTCGCTTGATGCACGGTCGGTCTTGGATCGATCCCCGTCAGTGGGCCCATGGGCTATTTCTCCTTCTAGCCAGTGCATCATGACTGGTATATCAATAGTTGTGGTATGTGCTATATCCCATTTGTGGGATAGTGCATATAAAAGATCCATTACTGCTAATCAAAAAGAGTATCCCATGAAGTGTGGACAGCGAGTTTCCTCTCTCAATATCTTTTTGGTTCTTAACTATATATGTCTGATGCCATATAACTGTGAATAAAATGTGTTGAGTGCGTCATTAAATAAAACATTTCCTTCCTTCTTGCATCCCTTGGCGTTTCTACATTTTGTTTTTAAAATAAAATGTTTTATGTTTAACGACGCACTCAACACATTATAAGTACGGTTATATCGGCGTCGGAAATATGGTTATGTCGAGAAAAAACCCCAGTGGTTAGCTGATGGGGATCGATCCTAGACCGACCGCACATCAGGCGGGGACTGTACCACTGGGCTATGCTGCCCGCTTTCTACATTTTGTCATTAGAAATGGAGAATATTGATTTAATATGTATGTTTTTTTTCCTTTGCAGGATATTTTCTTTTCTCGATGTTGTATCTTTGTGTCGATGTGCCCAAGTATCAAAGGTAAGAAGGATTTTGATACTTAAATATCTCTCTGTCTCTCTCTTCCCTCTATGTCTCTCCCCCTCCCCTGTCTTTCTCTTTCTCTCTCTCCCTCCCCTGTCTTTATTATTATCAAAACTAACTGGTTGATTTATAAACATTACATTTTCGACATTCCGGAATAACATGATTTTCGAAGTTTTGTTTGCCAGGCAGGAGACACAGGGTGAAGTTTTCACTTGCCCGACGTTGTCTTAACACATCTCGGGCAACCACAAAGTGCTGCACACATTAGGCATACTTCAGTGGCTAGAAGTGAATAACCACTGTTCATTTTCACAATCCTTTGACTTTAAAAATTACTTGAGTAAAACAGGTCAGAACAGAGTTACTTCGCTTGTAGTGCATATGTGTACACAATGATTCCATGCTTCTTCATTACAGTTTACAAGTATGGATAAGTGTTTACTGTGTACAGTTTACATGTATGGACAAGTGTTTACTGTGTACAGTTTACATGCATGGACAAGTGTTTACGGTGTGCAGTTTACATGCATGGACAAGTGTTTACAGTGTACAGTTTACATGTATGGACAAGTGTTTACTGTGTACAGTTTACATGTATGGACAAGTGTTTACTGTGTACAGTTTACATGCATGGACAAGTGTTTACAGTGTACAGTTTACATGTATGGACAAGTGTTTACTGTGTACAGTTACATGTATGGACAAGTGTTTACTGTGTACAGTTTACATGTATGGACAAGTGTTTACTGTGTACAGTTTACATGTACGGACAAGTGTTTACAGTGTACAGTTTACATGTACGGACAAGTGTTTACTGTGTACAGTTTACATGTACGGACAAGTGTTTACTGTGTACAGTTTACATGTATGGACAAGTGTTTACTGTGTACAGTTTACATGTATGGACACGTGTTTACAGTGTACAGTTTACATGTATGGACAAGTGTTTACAGTGTACAGTTTACATGTACGGACAAGTGTTCATGGTGAAGAGTTTACTACATGTATGAACAAGTGTCTGTGTACAGTTTACATGTATGGACAAGTGTCTGTGTACAGTTTACATGTATGGATATGTGTTTACTGTGTACAGTTTACATATATGGACAAGTGTTTACTGTGTACAGTTTACATGTATAGAAGTGTCAGTGTACAGTTTACATGTATGGACAAGTGTTTACTGTGTACAGTTTACATGTATGGACAGATGTTTACAGTGTACATTATTTTGTTCCATCATTGTGTTTGTTTCAGCACTAAACCTATCATTAGTGACGTCACGCCACTGTTGTTCTGCTAGTTAATAAGTCTACCACTGCCAAATATAGTGACATTCAACCAACATTACTGACATTGTTTACAGTTTTCGCAAATGAAAAGAATGATAATGGATGATAAAAAGAATACCCCCCTCGTGTCTTGTGATATCGTAATGTATCAGCACTCATTGATAACAAGTATAAAAATCCTCGGTAAGCCTCACATTTCATACTTTTATCAAGTCATGCTGATATTTTATGACATCACGAGACACGAGGGGAGAATCCTCTGTTGCTGTTTGTTTACATGTTTACAAAATTAATGCTTTCTGTTTTTCAGTACTGGAACGTTTTAGCTCTCGATGGCAGTAACTGGCAACGAGTAGATTTGTTTGATTTTCAAACTGATGTTGAGGTAAGTATTCATTGAAAATTACAGTTAAGAATATAATGTTACTCAGTTAGTTACAGTTAACAACAAAGTGCAACTCTGTTAGTTACAGTTAACAATAAAGTGTAGCTGTTAGTTACAGTTAATAATAAAGTGTAACTCCGTTAGTTACAGTTAACAATAATGTGTAACTCCATTAGTTACAGTTAACAATAAAGTGTAACTGTTAGTTACAGTTAACAACAAAGTGCAACTCTGTTAGTTACAGTTAACAATAAAGTGTAGCTGTTAGTTACAGTTAATAATAAAGTGTAAGTCCGTTAGTTACAGTTAACAATAATGTGTAACTCCATTAGTTACAGTTAACAATAAAGTGTAACTGTTAGTTACAGTTAACAATAAAGTGTAACTTCTTTAGTTACATTTAACAAAAAAGTGTAACTCCCTTAGCTACTGAGTTGGATATAATTTTTTTAATGTAAAATGAGTTTTCTAAAACATTAAGCTACTGGATTAATTTTTGACAAAAACCACTTTGAGTGAATACAAGTTTATGATTTATACTCACATATATTCACTTAAATGTGTTACAAATACATAAAATAAAGCTCATATTTGAATCGGTAAGTATTATTTTCTTTGGGTTTTCTAATTTGTATGCTATTTTAGATCAGTTATTATTGATTAAAATTAGGCAAATTTGTTTTAATTTTGCGTTTACGTATGTGAATTTGTGACCAGCTGTTGAGTATTTGTGTCCATTATTCCTGATAACAGTGGTTTGATATTTTCAGGGTCCAGTTGTAGAAAATATTTCCAAGCGATGTGGAGGATTTCTGAAATCTCTCAGTCTACGTGGGTGTCAGAGTATCACAGACACCGCTCTCCAGTGAGTGTTCTTTGGTGGTCTCTTTTATTTGTAAAATATTGATAGTGTTTAGTCTATGAAGGTGTTTTCCTTTTATTTGTAAAATTTTGGTTGTCCCAGACCTTCGTTTTTGAAAAACCCAGGAGTGCTAAAAATCGCACTCCTCAAAATGCTTACGAGGGGGGTGGAAATCACACTCCTAAAAATGTATAGGAGATAAAATCGTACCCCTCAGAATGATCAGAATTAGAGGCAAGAGACCGAGAGGAATTGCACCCATGAACATATATTTATATATGGTTCTGTTTTAGCCATGATAGGTTCCGTTTTCGCCAACAAAAATGGTTAAGTTTTAGTACGGTTCCGTTTTAGCCTGTACCGTGCCAAAACGGCACCAAGCAATAACGGAACCAAATTGGACAAAACGGAACCTTATTATTTACGTGCTTCCATCAGATAACTGTTCAAGCACGCTCCCAATTTTGCTGAGGAGAGCTGGGGAATGGGGTAGTAATGCACTTGGTGCTCTTAATTTCCAGTCTACGACTTCTGAATTCATCCCCCCCAACCCCTATTCATCGCTCTGAACCCTAACCCTAATCCTGAAATTAAAAATAAAATAAGTTATATATATTTATATAACTTCCGTTTTAGCCATGATGGGTTCATTTTTCGCCCCAAAAAATTGTTCCGTTTTCGCCAAAGAAAATGGTTCCGTTTTGGCACGGTTCCGTTTTAGCCTGTACCCGCTGATTGGCTCAGTGTAAATACAACCAACCAATCGTGTTTCAGTTTATAAAGCATTCTAGGAAATTCATTGTGAATGGAATGTAAAGGTTTGAGGCATTGTCGATTGAATTCAGAAAACAATTAAAAACCAAAAATACAAGCGTGATTTGTTCAATTTTTATGGGCGAGTTATTTCGCGCCCGTCAGATTGAGTTGACGGGGGTTCACGGGCGTGGTAGCGCTCGCGCCTGTCAAAAACGAAGGTCTGTTGTCCAGCGGCTGACTGAATTGTAAATTTTACTCCTCTGAGGCGAGCGAACGAGTACTTTTGAGCATCCTGTGATGATTAATTAATCAATGTGCTCTAGTGGCGTCGTTAAACAAAACAAATTCTAAGTTTGTCATCACACTGTGTGTACACACTATAAACTTTCTCCAGATGAGTTTAATACAGACCAAGTGTTTCTCATTTGCAGAACATTTGCAGAACAATGCAGAAATATAGAAGTTTTGAATTTGAACAACTGTAAGAAAATAACAGATTTGTAAGTATATGTGTTTGATAGCACTCTAATACTATTTATCCTGCAACCAGTGTTTCTACTGGGCTGTTATGATGACCTGTTAAAGCAAAGTCATAACAGTATACTAGAATGTTATGACTTTTGACGTCATGTATTATGGAAATTGCTCGTACAATTTTGTTAAAACAGTGATAAAATACTTATCCACTCCAAAATTTGTAGGGTTTCAGGATAATGATAATAACCAGTTAATGATGCTTGATATCGGCTTTATCCTGTTCAGGACGAATGGGAAATTTCACTTGGCAAGCCTCGCGGAATTCCCCATTCTTACCTTCACAGGATTATTCTTTATATAGTTCATATAATAGGTAGTATATCTAATAAAATAATGGTATGTGATATTTTCAAATCACATGTACATGTAATGGGGTTTAAAAAAAAAAATTCAACTTTGCACGACTACATTTGTATTTTGTTAACATGTTAGAAAATATACTACGGTGACACTCCAGAATAGATGGATGCATTCATCAATCTGATTAAACTTAGCTCTATTGGTCTACTTGTAGATCTAACAGCATTGCATGGACTCCCATGTCCAGGTGACATTCATCTACATTGTATAAATAACAATTTAAATATCAACCAATTACACATTCGGGAGCATATAAATTCTAAAAATATCGGGCAAGACTATTTATGCAATAGCCGAACTTGTTGGTTGATTTTAACATTAATAAACAGGGGGAAATGTGCAGTAATAACTCTGCATTGTATACTAGTATAAACAGATTTTATGGCTATTCCATTTTATAATATCGAAATAAGTTTCTGGCATACTTCATAATTCACCCGAATCATTTTGTATACCCTCGGCATAATTCCGAATACTTTCATTGGCATGATTTTGCAAGTAAGATTTTGATTGGTCGAATGAAAGGTCAACTTGGCATGAGCTCCAACGGGTTGCTGTTCGATCCACAGGTAATTAACCAGTGGAGCTCATTTTAATTAGATTGATGTATTCACAGTCTTCAAAGAAAAACATTTCAATTTGTTCAGCTTGTTGAAGACAAATGAACTCCATCATATACAGTCATGTGGGACAGAACCGGTACACCTCAGTGGTGGAAATGTCAGTCCTTGGACTCAGGAAGCCATGTCCCAGGTTGAAATGTCCAGCACCTCAGGTGTACTTTTTGTATTCTGCATGACCACATATGATGGAGTCTTTTTCTCCTGTCCATTCAATAATGAAACCATTATTTTACACAAACAAAGATGGCTGAAAAAGTAACTTCATGATTTGACCATCTCAGTGCTCCAGATAATTTTCAGACCTGTTGGGTATTTCACTCCCTGTTTTGAAAATAATTGAGTGAAATTTCATCCAAATTTTTTTTCACTCCCCATTTTTAAATCTTATTGAATTTAAGTGAAAATATTCCAATAATTAGTTAAACGTTATTACTATAATTAATATGTGTACTTAAATAAATAATCCTTGATATGCTCGGAAAAGAAAAGTTTTGAGTGAATTGAAAATAGTTTTCGTATCTTGTACGCACACTAATAAAAACAATTGCATATTTAACCATTTTATATGCGTAAAATATGCAAATACGCAGCTTATCTGGAGCACTGCCATCTTATTATAAATAAATCCACACTATCATATTTGTTGTGTCTGTTTCATGTTTTAAATACAATTTAATGCTACAAATTAACAAGATAGCTTTCATAATGAAGGTTTAAATAACAAAATGCCGATCTAAAACTCGCATTGATATATGTATGACGTCATATTATAGCAGTGCTGTAATACTCCCTATGTTAAATTCAATGACGTCATAACCCATGCAAGACTAATTTTTTCTGCATGGGCTGACGTCATGGAATGGGTTTGTCTTGCATACATGTAGCTAGAGGTGGGAGAACAAAATATCAAGCATTAATTTATTATGTAAAAATATTTAGGAACATTCCAGTAGTGACGTCATTTCCATTCAGAAAGACCATGCTGCATAAGCAGGGTTCGAACTTAACAGTCGCCCGATTGCCCCTGGCAACTGAAAACGACGATGGGCGACTGAAAACCAACAGTAGCGTTGCCCGCCTGGCGACCAATTTTTTTAATTTTTTAATTAAAAAAAAAAATCAATAATTAGTAAATAAATAAACGTACAGCTATGTAGCCTACTTTGCACCATGAAAAAGTAGGTCTGCCCAACATAAGAATAGGTGTAAGATATGTTAAGTGGCATGTAAAATTGGGCACAAATTTATGTTAACAAGATTCAGCCCTGGTTATGTACACATCATAGATCGTATCCAGTGAACATTATATTTTAGGTTTTTTTTTTAAATTATTATTATTTCATTCACATGGGGTTGTGTCGGTTATACTAGAGCTCAACGTTTGCTGAACGCAAGCATCTTTGTTTGTTGGAAATTACATAATCAGGAATTATATATATAGAATACCAGGTTACTACGTTTTGATATCGTTGTTATTTGGCGAGGTTTAGATAATGGGGTAACAAGCTCACCTGTTACACCATTATCGAACCTTGCAACACTTTTTAACCATACTTTGACTGTTTTTCATAAAAAATAAACACACGATTCCCCCACTAACAGCTGCTGGCTTAAATACGTCACAGATATATGTCACAGACAAAACAAATCAACTTCCACCGGAAATGCTTTGATCATGCGCAGATACTTTTCGCTATCGATGTGTCGTAAACATTGACGCGCTGACATCTAAAGTGGGACATTTGAAAAATAAAAAGTATTCTAATGGTACAGTAAATATAACAGGTTTATTTATGTAGTTCAGCATTGTTTTGCTGGAAATGAATGTTTGTTAAATTAGGTGGCATGTAGACTTGCCATGCGCAGATTTCATTTCCTAATGACTAGATAACACATACATGTTATCAGGCATTGACTGTATAACACTTCACATTATCAAATTATCATGTACATGTAGGTGTTATCAGGTAACTGGAAGATTGGTTGCATGATAAAATCCTATTATTTAATTTAAGATGAAATGCAAAGCGATTTTGCAAACCTAACACGTGCGAAGCGCATGTCCTAACATGTGCGTAGTTCGTATCCTAACACGTGCATAGTTCGTGACCCATCACGTGCATAGTTCAAAATAGATGTTTTCTCTTATAATCTGTTGCAATATTTTTTTATTTTTTTTTAGAAAATATTATTCGGGCAAGTGAAAATAGATACGGGCAAGTGAAAGTGCTGTCACCACTTTCCCAGGTGGCAACTCAAAACAAAAGTTAATCGCAGACACTGTGCATAAGGGTGTATTCATACCTCATTATGTAACAATATGCAGAACATTCCAGTAGTGACGTCATTTCCATTCAGAAAGACCATGAGTATATATTTATTTACTTACGAATGGGAACTTCTCCCTCCCACATCACCCCCATCACCCCCAAAAGCTATTTGCACATTACAGTTTTAAAGGGACTGTCCTGAGTTTGCAGTCATTGTGTGATGTTTGCGATAACAGAGCCTTATTGGCGACTACTATTTCATACTAAATAAATGTCCCGGGCTGGCATTCTAGACTTAATACAAAGCCCAAAATTACACGTTTTTTATTTCTCAAAGTATCAGTATGTGTTGGTGGTCCGGGTATGCATCATTCGAACACACAAGCCTCATATTTGACTTGAGCTCTCCTTTAAAGTGTCAGTATATGTTGGTGGTCCGGTATGCATCTTTCCAACACACAAGGCTCATATTTCAGTTACTCTCCCTTTAAAGTGTCAGTATGTGTTGATGGTCTGGGTATATGCATCTTTCTAACACATACGGCTCTTGTTTGAATTTACTCTCCCTTTAAAGTGTCAGTATATGTTGATGGTCTGGGTATGCATCTTTTTACCGGCCTCGGTGGCCTAGCGGTTAAGTCACCGGACAACAGGCTGGTAGGTACTGGGTTCGCAGCCCGGTACCGGCTCCCACCCAGAGCGAGTTTTTAAGGACTC
>JAECMU010042371.1:0-14284 GCA_016106625.1 Dracogyra subfuscus
GATGCCAAGGGCGCATTGTTACTTGCAGCCAGTAGAACTTCTAATACTAATCAGAACACTGATGACATTGAGGTTATAGGCCTGAGAAACATATATGGCGTCATTTGATTCTTCAAACAACAATGTTCCTGCACTCAGGCATTGTATTTTCCACATTGCCGGGAAGCCCTCAGAGAAGAAAACACGTTGTGATGTTCTGCCCTTTGATGAGAAAAACTGAAGTACTATGCAGGCTGCTGTTGAAAAGAGGTTTGTTTTTGTTTTTTTGTTTAACAATGCACTCAACACATTTTAATTATGGTTATATCAGCGTCGGACATATGGTTATGTCGAGAAAAAAACCCAGTGGTCAGCTGACGGGGATCGATCCTAGACCGACCGTGCATCAGGCGGGCACTGTACCACTGGGCCACGCAGCCCGCTCTGAAAAGAGGTGTGCAAAACCCCAATTTGTGAAATCAGTTTATTATGACTTGGTTCCCAAGTTGCCACAGAGTCCAGATGAAAATGATGGGTATCATGTAGCCTACTACCAGATATTCACAGCTGTCACATCAGCTCCTGGAGATAGACCATATGACGCTAGTGAGAGAAGTTTGCCACTTTTACGTTCTAATGCAAGGGCAGATGACAACGCCGAACCTTCATCATCTGAAATACTTCCTGCAACTTGCCTTTTCTGTAATTTAAAGAGGAACAAGAGAAACAAAAGTGGGATTGAACTTTTAGGATCGTGTGAAATATTAGAGGCAGGACAGAGGATTCAAGAGGCCGCTGAACAACTTCAGAATGAAGCTATCCTCTCAAAGATCGTTGGTGTAGACCTGGTGGCAAAAGAAGCCAAATATCATCACACATGTAAGAGTGCATTCTTACTAGCAGCCAGTAGAACATCTAATACTGATCAGAACATTGATGACATTCAACAGAAAATTACAATTGCTGTTACAAATATGTTGAAAAGTGTGTAATTGCTGACAAACGTGCAGAACTGCTGACATCTGTTGAATGCATAGGCACAGTCTGATGCGAAATCTAACAAATATATTTGAGTCCAAAATCATGTTGCAGAGTTCTGCAGGTAAGGAATTGGGTAGCATTCTGTATAATGCTGTAATTGCTGATGATTCCGTACGTGTGGCTTACAACTATACAGGATCCAAGGAACGACTCCTCAACCAAGAAGCTCTAATCATGTGCAAGCAGCTGTCACATGTACCAAAAAAAGATGTACCAGAGAATCCAACATTGAATAATGTCTGACACGGAGACACAGTAGCACCCCAACCTGTCATGAACTTCTTCAAAGTTCTCTACACAGGCAACATATCTGACCAATCTGGAAAGCGAGTTAAACGTCACATTGATTCTACAAGTCAGGATGCATTGTTTGTCGTCCAAAGGGGCCACGCAAAACCAGCAAAACATGTAACTCTTGGTATGGCTATACAATATATGACTGGAAGTAAGAAACTTGTTCAAGTTCTAAATAGGTTTAGTCATTGTCTCAACTATTCTTGTTTGAAGGAACTCGAAACAGCAAACGCTGATGCCACCCAAGAGAGAAAACAAGCTTGTCCTGAGGACACTTTTCCAGGACTTCCAGTGGGACTCGCTATTTTCCACATTGCCGGGAAGCCCTCAGAGAAGAAGACACGTTGTGATGTTCTGCCCTTTGATGAGAAAAACTGGAGTACTGTACAGGCTGCTGCTGAAAAAGAGGTATGCGAAACCCCAATTAATCAGTTTATTATGACTTGGTTGCCAAGTTGCCACAGAGTCCAGATGAAAATGATGGGTATCATGTGGCCTGCTACCAGAAATTCACAGCTGTGACATCAGCTCCTGGAGATAGACCATGTGATGCTAGTCAGAGGAGTTTGTCGCTTTTACGTTCTAATGCAAGGGCAGATGACAACGCCGAACCCTCATCATTTGAAATACTTCCTGCAACTTGCCTTTTCTGTAATTTAAAGAGGAAGAAAAAGAAAAAAAAGTGGGATTGAACTTTTAGGATCGTGTGAAACATTAGAGGCAGGACAGAGGATTCAAGAGGCCGCTTCAACTTCAGAATGAAGCTATCCTTTCAAAGATATTTGGTGTAGATCGGGTGGCAAAAGAAGCCAAATATCATCACAAATGCAATAGCGCATTCTTACTGGCAGCCAGTAGAACATCTACAAGTCAGGATGCATTGTTTGTCGTCCAAAGAGGCCACGCAAAACCAGCAAAATATGTAACTCTTGGTATGGCTATACAATCTATCACTGGTAGTAAGAAGTTTGTTTAAGTTCTAAATAGGTTTAGTCATTGTCTCAACTATTCTTGTTTGAAGGAACTCGAAACAGCAATCGCTGAAGCCACCCAAGAGAGAAAACAAGCTTGTCCTGAGGACACTTTTCCAGGACTTCCAGTGGGACTCGCCTTTGGCAATTTTGATGAACTTACACAAACCTTGTCAACAGATTAATGACTCTCCAACACCAGTTACAAAGGCACCAGGTGCAAAGATAAGCTGTCAAGAAGAAGAGATCATTCACTGTCACTGACACTCCTCTTGTGCCCTATATTGGTGTCCCAAAAATGACAGTCTTCAACTACAAGAACACATCCGTATTTAGCCTACCTGATGATGCAATTAGGGCAAGACATCTTGACCTCATATGGATGATGAGCCACACCTTTGAGGGTGATGTTCTTCCCATGTGAATTGGCTCCAATGCCGTCTTCTACAAGGATGAGCTGCCAAAACATGAAGTGAGGTACATGACAAACCTTAAGGAGCCCATCACCAGCTTGTCAGCAGTACAACAAACCCTACAGACAGCCCAGAACTGTGCTAAAGAATGCATTATGAACTGGTTACCTATGACCTTAATGCAGCTAAACCAGCTATGCAGATCCAGGCCAGCGCATCTCCAACATTTGACAACGAATTCATCATGTTGGGTGCTTTCCATATAGAAATGGTATTTTTCAAGGCACTTAGTAAGCTTGTGGCAGAATCAGGAGGATCAGACATGCTAACAGAGACTGGAATCCTTTCCCCGGGTTCCTTGGATAGGGTTCTCACAGGAAAACATTTTAACCAATGCAAGAGGCTTCATCCTCTTCTTGCTCTTGTCTTTGAAAGTCTGCATTTCAAGACATTTCTGAAGACATGTGCTCTCAAAGAAGAGCTTCACATGTTGATATCTATGGTACAATCCGGTACCAATATCAATACAGAAGGACAACCTGGGCTTGAGTTCGTAATCAGTTGAGATATTTTCAAGAACTGTGCAACACAGTATTCTGAAAACATAGATGCAACACTATTAGGAGCTTACGGATACACTGCCCAGTTCTGGATGATGTATGTGGAGTACATAAACTTATTTCACCGACTTTAAAGAGCAAACCGTACAAATAATATTGAACTCTTCGTCTTCACTCTGACGGCAATCATTGACCTGTGCTTTGCCACAGCCCAAATCAACTACTGTCGCTGGTTAAAAAAATACCAACTGGACTTGCTGAACATTGATGGCACACATCCAGATGTCCCGCGGCAATGTTATTACTTCCAGGTGAAAGAGGGTGTGATACAGCGAGACATGGTGAATGAAACAAGGAACAACCATAAAGAGGCAGACACAAAAATATGTCTGCATTCCTTATCAGCTGATTCTGTGAACAGAGGCATAGTGGTCAGAGCATCTACCGCAGACATTGCAGTAATATTATTGTATCATTTCCATAGATTTCAATCAACATTGTGGATGGATGTTGGAACAGCTTCAAAGAATAATCATTGTTACGTAGTCGTGAGTGCAATATGTAAGGAGCTAGGACCAGGTATTCGTGCTGCATTGCCAGCTTTCCATGCCTTCATTGGATCGGACTATACATCAGCATTTGTCAGAAAAAGGAAGATGAGGCATTTCAAAACACTGGAAAAGAAACCCGACTACCATAATTATTTCAAAGAGATGGCAACTTACACTACAGTTTCTAATATGCCAGCAACTATTGAGAAGTTCACAGTGATTATGTATGGAGCCAAGACTATTGGAAACTCCAGCCTGGATGAGTTTACGTACCAGAGGTCCATGAAGACGTACGGACCAAAGGGAAGCGGAAAAGACCTGCTAGCCAATTTGAGAGGTGTGGATGCAAGTGGACTACCACCTTGCGAAGATGAGGTCATTACACACATAAAGCTCATATAGAACAGCATCCCACTGAAGAAAATGGCTGGCAGTTCAAAGGGCGAGGGGGGGGGGGAGGGGGCAGCTCCCTGAAAGCTTTATCCCAGAGACAGAGGAACTAGAGGCAATGGACAAAGAAGTGGAGGATGACATGGCAATTGCGTCTTCAGATTAAAATGTCAGTTCAGACGAGGATGACTAGAATCCTGTAACAGACAGTCTTATACAAGCTGAAACCATAAGTATACCTATACTAATAGATACTAGTGAACTTACATCATAAACATGTTCACATTATAGGAACATAATGCTTATCTATGAGTATTATGCAAGTGTGAGTCATCAGCGGTTTGTCTTGTACGTTTTAGTGATAGACTGATATCAGTAAATTATGGATATCAAAAGTTAGTGTAGAATGTTTTCATTATATCTCATTGCATAGTCGGTTTGTAAAGAGCATAACCAAAATATCCACTTGGGCATAAGCATATTAGTGCAAAATACAAATGTTTTGCCACAATAGCTATAGTAAGTGGATTCCCTCTTGCCAAAAGTGAGAAACATTAGACTAGAAAAACTGTTTAAATTTCATGCTTCATGGTGCTTGTTCCAAATGCACTGAATGTTTTTGAAAAATAAAAATGCCAGGTCCACTTATGTTTTAGAATATGAATATATAAAATAATGTTAAAACAAATCTACAAGTATCAATCACCTGGGAAGTATCTATCTTTAATGCTAAGTATGCGTGTCATTCAAATCTGACTTTCAATTGTGTTATAGCTTCTCATCCATGATGCTCTTTGTATGTATTGGTCCCCAGATCTACATGTCACACTTGATTTTATACTGATAAAAAGTTAAATTGATGTTTCTTTGTTATTCTGTTCTATCAGAGCTCAGATTTTAAGATATAATATGCTTTAAATCATTCATGTCTTAAAGTTATACATGTACCGGTAACTAGTATGTTATCAGAGAACATAATATGATTTGAAACACAATTTACCACATAGGACAGAATGTTATGCAAAATTTGATATCTAATATAATCTCACACACTTCACTGGTTCAATTACAAGGAACAATAATATTCAATTCGAAATTATCTTTGTTTCAGCATAACCTGCTGTCTAATTATCTTAGTTTCCTCATTAACAGGAATTTGGCCATGTTTGATCTTTGCCCCCTTCTTAAATGGGTTTTGCACCAAAAGAATCACGTAAGTACTAGTGATCCTTCATCAGGTTGCTCTAAAGAATATTTCCACACAGTTTCATTAATGTACTTAATATGTGTTTTAAATGTGTTAAAAATAGCACCCTCTTTAGGCCGTTCTTAAATTGGTTTTGCACCAAATTCGACACTTAAGAACTAGTGATCCTTCATCAGGATGGTCTAAAGAACATTTCCACAGTTTCATTGATGTACTCAAAATGTGATATAAATGTGAAAATAGCACTCCCTTTAGGTCGTTCTTAAATGGGTTTTGCACCATTTTGATAGATGTACTCAAAAATGTAATTTAAACTGTATATTAAGCAGCGCCCCCTACTTAATGCACCAATTGGAAAACTTAAGAATGGTCATTTGGAGGTCCCCATCAGATTTTAGCTCTCAAACATTTTGTACTCGAGATGTAATACAAATATCTGTTAGCTCCTACATTAACATAGTACAAGTAGGTGCAACAAATCACATAATGAGAACACCAATTTAGATAGTTAATTTGTGAAGTGTACGACCTGACAGTAGGTAGGCAAAGTACAATATTCCCCACCTGGAAAGCTGATGGGTCCAAAATGTGATGTTTATATATATCCACGTTAGACCTGTTATCACCTTCACCTGTGTATTGGGGATGAATAGCCTATGAATGTCATCTGAATTTGCTTCCGTTTTATGTTAAAGTCATTGAAATGGAGGAACGAAGGATTTATTTAACGATGCAAGCAAAACATTTTAGTTACAGTTATAAGGTGTCAGACATATATTAGAAACCACACAGATAATGAGAAGAAACTTGCTGCAACCATGACTGGCCTACTCGGTTCTATTCATAAAGGGACCTTGTATATAGGACATTACAAACATAGGATAATACACTGTTGACTGTAGCTGGGACGAAAACTAACAATGGTCCCAACAACGGTGATGGACCAGAGACATACTGTGCATCAAGCAAGGGTTTGATGTTACTTTTTCAAATAACGATCTCAGTAAATATACACACATGATAAAAGACTCCTACATCACCCAACAGTAAATTATTATTAAACAGACTGTTTTTTGTTTTAACAATACCTTTCTCACCATTGCAAATACTTATATTATGGTGGACATCTTCATGAAATTGTTTGATTTGTTATCCTTGCATGTGTGGCAGCGAATAATGTGTTTGGTAAGACTTGGATGTGGATTTTATAACTTGTATGACGGGTGGGCACCATTTTGCATTCCGCCATCCTTTTTTTTTTTTTTTTACCATTTTGACCATAAAAGTAAATTTTCAGATTATACAAATATATGTTAATGCTAAACAAATATATGTTAATGCTAAACGAAACAATAAATAGTGTTGGGGTACCAGCTGAATACTTGTTATTTAGCAATATTCAGCCATTTTTGTGTTTGGTCATTTTGAATAATAAACCTAATTTCGCATCTGTCCAGTTTAAAAAAAACAAAACAAAAAAACCCAACAACATTTGATTCAGCATTCCCAATTTAATTTTAAAATCCATGTTGAACCAAATACTAAAAACCCAGACGTCATTTCACGATGTGACGCATCACTGACCAAACTGGTGTCTCGTGCAATACCCTATGTTCACCTTGTACACGTCGTTTCATCTTATTTGTGAAAATCTTGAACATGTATGACCAATGAAACCATAAGAGCACATTCATTTATCAATCATCGGTACCGGCCTTGGTGGCGTAGTGGTTAAGCCATCAGACTACAGGCTGGTAGGCACTGTGTTCGGATTCCAGTCGAGGCATAGGATTTTTTAATCCAAATACCAATTCTAAACCATGAGTGAATGATCCGCAATGCTCAATAGGTAGGTGTAAACAAAGTTCATGGTTTGTGCTATTCTGCCTGTGGGAATAAAATATCCCTTGCTGCCTATCGAAAAATAGTATCTTATGTGGTGACAGCGGGTTTCCTCTAATACAAATACAGTGTCAGAATGACCTTATGTTTCACGTTCAATAGCCAGTGATAAGATAAGATTCGAGTGGCGTCGTTAAATAAAAACAAACTTTACTTTATTAATCATCGTCTATCTGATGTAAGATATTTGATTATTTCACATGTATTGATCGGAAACCCGCATACTTGACAGCACATGCCATGGCCTTTGATATACGATGTGTGCTATGACCAAGGGGTTCAACATTAACATGCAGGGCCAGTTCGAGAAAACTTGCACTAGCCCTTGTACAATTCAACTAGCCCCCCAATTAACACATTCTAATTGAACTGCACAGCCAAATTCAAAACTAAAATGTTCGTTGTTGAATAATACCCATGTGCCCATCATATACTGTCAGTCTGCCTACAAAGGAAATCGATGACCGTGTAACTTCACAATGAATATAGCTAAACATGTCAAGTTTTAAACCCATAACAACTGAAATAACACTTGTTGACAAAAGAAATCCAGTTTTAAAACAGTGTCTGCATTTATCCAAGAGTTTTCGCCAGGGTCCCATGGCTTATGGGATTGGGAAAATTAGCGCGATTTTAGTCATAATTTGGAAGGTTTTTTTTCAGGCTACTGAATTTATGTATTTGTACTATTATATAAACTTCATAATTATATTAGTTTGTTTTTAACATTTATTTCTAGATAAACAAAATATTATAACATAATTTACCTGTTGTCATTGGACATGTTTCTGTTAATTATTGAAGACAAGCATTCTTTGATTCAACTTCCATAGCATTCGTTACAAATTATGCTTATTACTGATATAGGCTGATACAAATTAAATTAATAATAATTAAAAGTGCACAACTCTACGCCATGACCTCGTTTTGTAACTTCCCGGTATGATTTATAATGAATACTATTCATAATTAGTATGGCGTCCAACTCAAGGTTATAGCCAGTCACCCAACATAAAGACAAAGGAAACACTTTTATGTTTATTGCCATCAAAACACTGGTGTGCGACAATCTTACACAAGTGGGGGGGAAACCTTTTTCAGTTTCACTCCGGTTCGAGTTTTTTGGGGTTTTTTTGTGCAAGGGGTGGAGGGATGTAATCTTTTCAGAGTTAGTATTATATCAGTAGATATAGCACAAATGAATTATAATTTCGCCATTTAATGTGTTTTAAATATAAACTGTAAACGTAGAATGTTTTAGCTAATAAGTGAGAAACAATATCATATGTATTCATCGACAATGCACCCACTTCGTGGAAATGAACTCAACCATGTGACCTAGATTTATAACATCAACTGGTATAAAAAAAACATGACTAATAAAAAGTAAAACGTGTAGTCGATAGTAATCAAACATTTAGTATTAACAATGCAACATGGCTTAAATAGTATTTCATTTTATTTAATCATGTTTTCTAACTTTACGACAAGCAGCTTTCGAATAATTGACTGGCCAAGTGGGCATGCAAATAACGCTTATTCACAACGCGAATCAACTGAACAAAACTGGTTAACACGTTTGGATCTAAAAATCAACTTCGGAAAGAAAAAAAATCGCCAATGGGTGAAAGCGTGTCAGTCGAACCTAGGTGTCATGTGCAAGAACCTGCGAAAACCTGGTGTTTGTACAGATTAAGTCACGATTTGTTTTGATGCTATTTTATACACGATCGCATGGGGTAAAAGAACTGTCAGTGGTTGTTTTGGTGATTACGCGAGCAATATTTACCTTATTACATTAATTTATCGGAACTGACATATTTAAAACTACATGAAAATATATATTAACCAATTTGGGAATTTATAGTCGAGAAATTGGGAATTTTCAGTGCCATTTGCTATTGGCAAGGGGCCGATGTTCGGTACCACATAAAGCCTGGATAAATCCCTGGCATTATAGGACATCTGTTTACAAGATAACCTCAACACTTAGGGGCCGTTCATAATGTTCTACATTTTTACACAATTGACCCCCCCCCCCACCCCCACCCCTCTCAAAGTGTGCATCCCCCAAATTATGTACGGTGGCCCTTTAACTCCCAACCGCCCCCCGTACGGTTTGCACGCTCGTGAAAATTATGGATGGTCCCTTAAACAAGACTAGATAAGACTTTGTTTACACTCGAGCTATTGCAAAACGACATACGTTTGTTAGATATGTTTACTTACACAGTACATTCAGGGTAATCGTCTTTTCTAATGCTTTCCGTGTGTATATGTTTATAGTAGTACATATGTAGTCACCATCTGCTGATCTCTGAACTCTATTTAATGACAGCACAGAACTGTTTGATTGTATCTGAGATTTAAACTTCCACGTGTAAGAACAGGATGGATAACAGTTAGTTGCTTCACATGACGCAGCTACATCTTCATCTTCCGTCACTGCCAATGGTGAACTGGTGTTTAGCTGGACTCTGTCTGGACCATCTAGACATGAGACAATGAACATATCACAACCATACCGACGGTAGTAACTAGCATAAAGTAACGAAGGACAGAAAGAAATAAACACATTTATTTAACGACACACTCAACGCATATGGTTACGGATAACACAGATATTGAGAGAGGAAGCCCGCTGTCGCCACTTCATGGCCTACATTTTTCGACTAGCAGCATGGCATCTTTTATATGCACCACTCCATAGACAGGGTAGTACATATCACGGTCTTTGATACACCAGTCGTGGTCCACTGGGTGGAATGACAAATAGCCAAGTCGGCCCACTGACGGAGACTGATCCCAGACTGACCGCGCATCGAGTGAGCGCTTTAACACTGGGCTAAGTCACGTCCTTTAAAGTAATGAAGGAGCAGTAAACCAATCTTGTTAGTATACCAATATCAGGACACAATAACAGAGATGCTTCTGCTAGACAAAAATGCCACTTCTGAAGAAAAAAAATAGAGCACTCGTATTCATTTGACAGTATATTACTATGATACCAGATATATTAGATAATGCATGTCCATGTATTGTGTTGTTCACAGTTTTCATCTTGTATACAGGGGAGGGAACCATTCTCCTCCCCCCCCCCCAATCAAACCTTCTTTCTAATTATATTACATTTGATAAAACCATGCATACATATAAATATATATATAGTGTGGGTTTGAGAAAACATTCACTAGCCCTTGTACAATTCATCTAGACCTCCAATTAACACATTCGAATTTAACTGCAGTAAAATTCAAAACTAGAATGTTCTTTGTTGAATAATACACATGTGCCCATCGTATACTGTCCGTCTGCCTCAAAAGGAAAACGATGAACATGTAACTTCACAATGAATATAGCTAAACATGTCAAGTTTTAAACCCATACAAACTGAAATAACACTTGTTGACAAATGAAATCCAGTATAAATAAAAATGTCTTTCGAAACAGTGTCTGCATTATAGGACATCTAACGTCTACGAGATAACCTCAACACTTAGGGGCCGTCCATAATGTTCTACATTTTCACACAATTGACCCCCCATCAAAGTGTGCATCCCACAAATTATGTACGGTGGCCCCTTAACTCCCCACCGCCCCCCCCCCCCCCATACGGTTTGCACGCTCGTGAAAATTATGGACGGCCCCTTAAACAAGACTAGATAAGACTTCGTTTACACTCGAGCTATGCAAAACGACATACGCTTATTAGATAAGTTTACTTACACAGTACATTCACGGTAATCGTCTTTTCTGATGATTTCCGTGTGTCTATGTTTTTAGTAGTACATATGTAGTCACCAGCTGCTGATCTCTGTAATTTAGTTAATGACAGCACAGAACTGTTTGATTGTATCTCAGATTTAAACTTCCATGTATAAGAACAGGATGAAGAACAGTTAGTTGCTTCACATGACACAGATACATCTTCGCCTTCTTTCACTGTCAGTGGTGAACTGGTGTTTAGCTGGACACTGTCTGGACCATCTACACATGAGAACATTAACATATCACAACCATACCGACGGTAGTACATAGCATAAAGTAACGAAGGACAGAAAGAAAGAAACAAATGTATTTAACGACGCACTCAACACATATGGTTACAGATAACACATGTATTCAGAGAGGAAACCCGCTGTCGCCACTTCATGGCCTACTTTTTTCGATTAGCAGCATGGCATTATTTATATGCACCACTCCACAGACAGAGTAGTACATACCACGATCTTTGTAACACCTGTCGTGGTGCACTGGCTGGAACAAGAAATAGGCCAATCGGCCCACTGACTGGGATTGATCCCAGACCAACCGCTCATCGAGCAAGTGCTTTAACACTGGGCTAAATCCTGCCCTTTAAAGTAGCGAACGAGCAGTAAACCAATATTTATAGTAAAACAATATCAGGGCACAATAACAGAGATGTTTCTCCAGCTACACAAAAATGCCACTTCTGAAAAAAATAGAGCACTCGTATTCACTTGACAATATATTACTATGATACCAGATATATCAGATAATGCATGTCCAATTAACACATTGAAATTTAACTGCACAGTGAAATTCAAAACTAGAATGTTCTTTGTTGAATAATACCCATGAACGATGAACATGTAACTTCACAATGAATATATCTAAATATGTCAAGTTTTAAACCCATAACAACTCAGGACATCTGTTTACGAGATAGCCTCAACACTTAGGGGCCGTCCATAATTTTCTACATTTTGACACAATTGACCCCCCCCCCCCCCCCAAAGTGTGCATCCCCCAAATTATGTATGGTGGCCCCTTATGCCCCCCACACGGTGTGCACGCTCGTGAAAATTATGGACGGCCCCTTAAACAAGACTAGATAAGACTTTGTTTACACTCGAGCTATTGCAAAACGACATACCTTTATTAGATATGTTTACTTACACAGTACAATCAGAGTAATGGTCTTTTCTGATGAGTTCTGTGTGTCTCTGTTTCTAGCAGTACATATGTAGTCACCAGCTGCTGATCGCTGTACTGTATTTAATGACAGCACACGACTGTCAGATTTCTTCTGAGACTTAAACGTCCACACGTGATGACACATTGGATAACAGTCAATTCCATAACATGACACAGCTACATATTCACCTTCCTTCACTCTCAGTGGTGAACTGGTGTTTAGCTGGACACTAGCTGGACCAACTACACATGAGACAATTAAGATATCACAACCATAATGACAGTAGTACCTAGCATAAAATAACGAAGGAAACAAAGACATACTTATTTTACTTGACGACGCACTCAACACATATGGTTAAGGATAACACAGATATTGAGAGAGGAAACCCGCTGTCACCATTTCATGGGCTACTTTTTTATTAGCAGCATGACATCTTTTATATGCACCACTCCACAGACAGGGTAATACATACCACGGTCTTTGTAACACCAGTTGTGGTGCACTAGCTGGAACGAGAAATAGCCCAATCGGCCCACTGATGGGTATTGATCCCAGACCGACCGCGCATCGAGCGAGCATTTTAACACTTGGCTAAGTTCCGCCCTTTAAAAAACCGAACGAAGGAGCAGCAAACCAGTCTTGATAGTAAAACAATATCAGGACACAATAACAGAGATGTTTCTCCAGCTAGAATGCTCCCACTCACCCACCCAGTCCAGGTGCTGATGCGGAATTTCGGAAGGGGGTGTCCAAATTATTTAAAGCTAAAGTCTCTGGAATATGTTTTATTATTATTTAAGCATTTAGAATAGTTAATATAATTATGTTTCTTCTTAAAGGGTATGGTCGGTTTTCAAAAAGGGGCATCCGGACCTCCGGGACCCATTTCCCTGGATCTGATATTTCCTCCAACATAAAACCTGCGTTACGTGAAAACTGTATATTCTAAAATGTGTTGCCTGCTTCCAGCAGAAGACTGACTGAATTAATGTTTAACAACTCCCCAGAACGAAAAATACATTGGCTATTGGATGTCCAACTATGGTAAATGCAACAACAATGTCATGATCAACATCAGTTAAATGTATTACAGTCAACATTAGGAAGAATATTAAAATGGACTATTTAAGATTTAAGGATAACTAATTGTTTACAAAGTGAAACTAACACACAGCAAATGTATCATATTAGAGTAATACTCACAGCCATAGTATTTTCGCGTTGTAGGCGTAGATTCAGAGGGTGAATTCTGGGAGTAAGCATCCCTTCTACGTACTTTGGAAAGACCTGAAATATTCGATGTTTGAAACACACATGCATTCCAATTATTTCTTTTAGTAGTGTGTTATTTTGGTCGGTTTTGGGTTTCTGCCCGGGATTACCCGCTAAGAACCGTCAATGTCGGCTAAGTCCTGGCATCTGGATACCCCCCACCCCCTAGAACTACCACGGGTGGTCGAAAGTCAGGAATGTATATGGAAAATGTGCTCTACATATTTAGGCTGGTTCGCCACTGGTGTTGTGTAGTGGTCATCGTTGGAGATTGAAATGTTACTAGCGTGGCTCATGTTGTTGAAATACAGGGTGGTCCAACATATTTATTTGAATTACTACCACAGAGTGCATTGTTGCTACTGTTACTTAGGGTGAATTAACATTGTAAACGTAATAATACTATCAGTCGTAACATGGTTCATGCTATTAGGTACATCATAAGGTAAGTTATTTCTTATAGCAACATTACTTTAAATACCAAAATCAGAGGCTACCACCCCCTCCCCCCCCCCCCAGTTTAAAAGCGATAGAAGTAAGCATTTGAATTAATATTTGTATGTCTACACCAACCAATATTCTGCAATTTGTGTTATCCCTACAAATACCCCAAACAGAAGAGTAGCAAACACAACACCACAACTCTATTCACAAAACAGCAACACGCACATATATACACCCATGAGCACAATCTAAATTGCCTGATAACCTGATACTGGATTTTCGTTTGATTTCATATATGAACTCGCACTTAATACGTGC
>JAECMU010042404.1:0-12252 GCA_016106625.1 Dracogyra subfuscus
AACAACAGATCCAATCTTTATAAATAAATATATAAATAAATGTGAAATATATTTGAAAAAAACCCCAACTAATTACAATATCAATACTACTCCTGACTTTGAACAAAATCTCGAAAGCAGTGTTCAACATACAGAAAAAAAAGTCCACTCCTACAAAATATGGAAATGATAAATTAAAAAGATATATACATTAAAAAATTGTTTTTTGTTTTTGTTTAACGACGCACTCAACACATTTTAACTACGGTTATATTGGCGTCGGACATATGGTTATGTCAAGAAAAAAACCCAGTGGTTAGCTGACGGGGATATATACATTAAAACAAACAATCATAAAGTGTGCAATATGATAAAATGAGTCACTTGATCAATGATAATAAAAAACAAACATCTATTTCTATAAACAAGTAGTACGAATTACAATAACAAGCACTATAAAACAATTAAAGTACAAATATATCAGTATTGTAAACAGCATAACGGCATATGCATAGCATTTTAAACATATTATAATAAACAATGTTTATACAACACAGTGTACAAAAGTAAAATAGCAAGACTTGAAATACATTTATTAGAATGAGGAGCAATTTCTACTTCTGTAATTTTTATCTGGAAACTGAGGAGCATTAAGCATTAAATAAGTTGTAGTGGAAAAAAAGTTAGACCATTAGTACAGATATAAACTTTACACTTTTATTTAAACCAATAATTTTCTCATGTTTATTTTTCCATTTTATGAAATTAAATTTAATGCTGGCCATCCTAATGTCATGATGACACAAATTTTTTAATCTGAATAGTTTTAAAATGGAAAGTGAAAAGTGCTTGTAAAATGATTAACAGAAAGCATTTTTGTGAATTTCTTGCTGTATGCGATGCATTTTTGGAGAGAGAGAGAGAGAGAGAGAGAGAGAGAGAGAGAGAGAGAGAGAGAGAGGTGGGGGAGGGAGGGAGAGAGAATTTAAATTGAAAAATCAGTAATGAATTTAAAGAGCTCCAATTTTATTTGGTTAACTGAAACATGAATTTGGATACTGATGTTCTTACCAAACTGGCCATATTGCTAATGTTTGAATCTACCTTACACCCTATAATCCTATAGGGTATAATTAGATTAAATATTAATTTTAATTCTTACCAAAACATTAAACCAGTCAGTTTTAAGCAGAGTGTATCTTTCCTTGGTCTACAGAAATGTCATCATTCTGTTTCAAGTAAAGTGCATAGTATTAATTTGCTCTAATATACAGTGGACAATTTATTTTAAACTAGATAAATAATTTAACATTGTAATCTGAACGACAAAACCGTATCTGTGGTCAGGTGCATATCTCTGCAGTGTGCAGAGTCCAAGGGACGTTTAGGCAAGGTCGTGATAATTTCCATGATCCACCGTCGGGTGACTTGTCCTTAGGACTGACAGTCCCCAAGGAGATCTAGCATAGCACATCACGTCCTTACTGCGCTGCCTCCAGGAGGACTCCCACTCCCACGACCAGCTCTGCGAAACCAAATTGTTATGAAATGTAGACACCAAAAGCTGAAGCAGAAGGAATATTGCTCGACACGAATGGGAAATTGACAATTGGAAAGCTGAAGTCATCCCTTTTATCATACAGCTTAGTGTGAGGGCGAGTGCCGCTCTGAAGTTCTATGCATAGATCAAGATATGAAACAGATTTTTCACTGTCCGTGGTTTCTTTTATTTCTAACTCTGTTGCCCTTTTAACAACACAGATAAGAGGTTATAACGAAAATACGCTGAAGTTCCAGTAATGTTTCCACTTTGAGTACAGCTCATTTTGTAGTAACCTGACACATACTTTATCTGTGTCTTATTAATTCTTTGTAACGTTCACATACTTGGGCTTTCTCTGCAGATCTGATTATGGTTGGTTCTCAGTTTTCTTATACTTGCCATATTCCGTAGACAGGCAGTAGTTACTGAAATGTCATTATCCTGTAACAATATCCTGAAAGACTTTCATTATATCTTTAGCACGACGGCTGGATAAACTATTAGAATTGTATGTCAAGACAAACATCATTTGTTTTTCTTTCGTTCTGCTCCACATGCTAAACTGTGTCTCTGTGTGAATTCCCAGATCTTCTCACTTTGTCACGTTGAATGTGTATCCTGCATTCTTTGCAAGACTTAACAAGGGTGTGTCACAAATTCATCTTTGACAATCACAACTTTGTTTCTGATTATGTTTGTAATCTTTTGAGAGCTAACCAGTTCACTAATGATGTCCAGTGGACATATGCAGTGGTCTATTGCCATTTGAAGTGTAGCTTTATTATTTTGGAGAAATGCCTCAACACTTATGTCATCTGAAGGGAATTTGGCTAGCAAAGGAATGTAGTTTGTTCCAAGTCCAACAGCATTACTAACATTTGGAATATACTGCTTAACATAGACTGTTGTCGAAATTGCCACAATTCTTTCGTTGGTCATCAAATGAAGGAGTAGCTGGTAGTAACTGGTAATTAATTTGTAGATGCTTAAGCCTTTGTACTTTGATAAGTCTAGCAGTGCATCATGAATAGCAGGTTCTAGTGTTGCTGGCTCCTGAAGATATTTTCGGGATTTCAGTGTCTTTGGTTGTTCTGGTGTACCCAAGGTAATCACAGGAATCTCTACTTGAAGCAATTTTTTCCAAACGTTCTTCAATGCCTGACCTGTCTCCCACAAGACCTTCTCCATTTCCATTACTACCAGACTTCCTCTTACTGTCTGTAACTCTTGGAGATGTATGTTATGTTGCATTAAAAGAAATATATCTACCATGTCTTTGAAAATTACTCCAATTGCTTGCATGTCAAATCCAATGCTATTGCATACTGTTCTGAAGTGACATATTTTACGATGAATGAAAATGAAACGAAGTGGGCCTTTTTCTTGTAAGTGAAAGGTACTGTTTTGTGTTTCTTTATCTCATCCAAATCTTCTGCTGCCACTATTCTGAAGTCCGGTGCCATTCCAACTGGGTTAATTTTTCTTTTCACATTCCATCTGATGTTTTCAGTCTCAGGTACCTTTTCAAATGTTGTCCTCAGAACTTCATGTCGTGACATAAGCTGTTCAGCTATTTTCTTCCATAGTTCTGTTTGAGCTACTGATTCTGGTATCGAGATCTCGTTGACGTAATACAAACTAGGATCAGCAGGATTCTTGCAGTAAATCTTATAGAAAGTGTGTTGAAAGTTCTCAACACCCGTGTTTAATTCAAGAATTACTTTGTTAAGCCCAAGCACATCTGTGAGTAATTATGTGATATGTTCTCTAATTGTCTCCAATCTAACACCGATGTCAGTGATTTTTAATTGTTCTATATCAATATGATACGTCCTACTGAATGTTTCCTTTGGTACATTATCCAGAGTTGGAACATCAACGATGGAGCTTAACTTGAACTCTAAAGATGTGTTTTTCTCATTTGTTACACTATTGGCCAGTTTGATGAAGTTGAACTTAGCAGCAATAATGGTAGGCTTATCCAGCATTAGTACTGATAACAGACACTTGTGGAGTTCCTCTGTGCTCAGTGGTATATATCCTTGTTCTTCTAAAGTATTCACAACATCTGGTTTATCCGGGCAGCATCCCAAGATTGAGAGGTCCCCAGTTAACACTCTGCCCCACAAGTCCAGCTAGTCTGCGGTTTTGTGCTAATGAATCCTGGAAAACATTAGCTGCTCCATAATTGGACTGACCACCATTACCAAACACTGAAGCAACTGATGAATGCATAATGAAAAAATCAAGTGGCTTGTTTTCTGTAAGTACATGCATGTTCCAAGCCCCTTGTATCTTGGGTGCTGCAACCTTCATAAATGTATCTTGTGACATATTGATCTGTTCTGTCTTCAAGGACACGTGCTCCAAAGTAGACACCTTTTAACTGTTTTCCAAGAAATGTGTCTTCAATTGTTTTTTTCAGGGCTGCGATGTTAGTCACATCGGCCTGCATGACATTTATTTCACAACCTTATTCTTTCTCAATCTTGCCTATTTTGTGTAATTTATCCTCTTTTGTCTTTCGGCGATTTTGTATGACAACTGCCCCAGCTTCTCGTTTTGCCAGGAATTGGACACATTCCCAACCAAGCCCTGTCAGACCACCAACTACAATATATACACCATCTAGACGAAGCAAGGCATCCCCTGAAGCCAGAACATTTTGGATGTTGTGATTATCATTACCACGTAGTTGAATTGTTGAGTTTTCCATCAATTTTGTAAAGTTTGTTTCTTTTTGTTGGGGAACAACGTGTTGGAGTGTTTCAGCAATATTTTTGACTTCACTCTTGTGACCCAGAATCCATGTTATTAGATTGGGCATGGTGTCCATTGCTGATCTGGGTCTGAAAATGTCACTGGTCCTGACAAGTTGTATTTGCAGGTTTAGAGTTTGGTGACACAATTGTAGGTTAGCGTGTATTGGTAACAGCTGATCCATACATACAAGACGCTTTGGCCACATGTTGCAAATTGTTTTAATGGTGTATTTGTTTAGCAGAATGGTTGACAGAATAACTGCGTCAGAATATATTGGTGCCAAACCTCAACTGTTAATGTCAACTAATTTAATAGTAGTGTTTATTTTCACTGTTTTAAGCATCAACAAAAGCGCTTTTGCCAAAAGACGAGTATCATTAGAATAAATAATGAATATGTCCATGTAAGATTTTGTTTTATAGCAGTTATTCTGAATCCACCATAGACAATTATCCATTGTATTTGGTGTTTTCATTTGTTTATGAATTAGTATACAATAGTGCCAAAACAAAAAGAGTTTTGTTAAAAGTCCTGGTACATAACATGGCATTTTGGTGATGTTAATAACACATTGTTTCAAAACTGTCATGGATGTACTAACTCTGCATGGAAATAATGCTACCACGTTTTACTGGGCATCATTTCCCGTAGAAATTGTCCCAATCGATTCAAAAGTGACTATATTTGAATCTGGAGCACACTGTGGATACAGATATGAGTATGCATAATAACCCTTGTCGTCATGATTTCTACAGGTTGTGGTAAATCAGATTGTGCCTCTTGACTGCCATACGTAAGGTGTAGTTTGCCAAGAATGTCTTCATTCCTGGACAACAGCTTTGCTTTACGGAGCAAATCTAGCTTATTGTTTCGATATTGTGGCATTTCGTCATTTGGAAACACTTACTGACACCAAATCATATGTCCATCAACCACAAATTCATTAAGTCCTTGGTTGTCTCCCAACAACAGTTGTTGTACTGTGGCAGTCATTAAGGTATCAAATTTGCTAGTTTCATCTGTATGTATATCAACAATAGTTGTCATACTGTAAACCTGTTCTCTTAGTACTGATTTTACAAATCCCCAACAGGATCCACCAACCAGGTCTACTGAAGAGACTTTGTTTCCGATGTGTACAGCATTTTCTGTTACAATGAACAATGGGATACTTGCATTATGCATGTGGAGGTGCAGCAACACACTTCTCAGAGTCATCGCCTGCCTGGTGATTACTTCAAGGAGTGTTTCACTTGATGGTTGCTCTTCAGTTTGCTGTTGCCAAAAAACACTATTGCTGACCATGTTTCCAAATTCACATATTTAGCTTGCAGGGTTGTACCCACGTCATTCCTGGTACTGTCAGAAGCTAGGTATTAAAAATGTATATGTTTATTTTGTATGGCATTTGGTCTTTTGTCATTAATAACCATCCATTCGTCCAATGGATCCATCTGAATATTATGTTTAATTAGTTTTTTAGTTGGACTCTTATTTTGTTTGAAACATTATTTCTTCTTTTGGGGAACTCAGGTTTTTTTTGGTGACAAATTTTTCCATCTCAGCTATAACATATCCATCTAGTGAAATCAGAGATATGTTAAACATGTTCATGGAATTTGTTCGCTTCAGAATTGTTGTGTGCACAAGCATCATATTTTCAACAGATCTACGTACCGTCAGGCCTTCCATTTGTATTGGTAGTGCCTTCTGTCTGTCAGCTGCATGATGGTAGAAGCAACCTGCAGTCTGTAGCATGACATCTAAAATTGATGGATGCATTGTTGTGTCTTTCATTTCATTCCTGATAGTTGGATTCAAGGACATATGTGACAAGACTTACGTTTCACTTTTAAAAGAGTTTCCAACTAGTTGAAGCATGTCTCCAAAAGAAAGCCCACCATTTTGAAGAGCCGAGCACAGTTCTTGTTTTGTAACAGTCTCACTACATCTCATTTTAACATGTTCGATATCTACTGTGATTTCGTGAAATGAATGTTCCCTCTCAAACTTTCCTTCAGCATACACATGGTTCACGCTGTTCAGTCTCTCCTATCGTTAGCAATACTGGACGTTTATACAGGTCAACAAAGTTCGTAGAACGGGTAATATAGATCAAATGCTTATAAAACACCACCACCACGACTAACAACGAATTATTATGTGTGATGTTTTGTAGTATTGCCTTACAGAGGACAACATAACTTGTACTAACTGATAGCTATGAATGGGTCACTGGAGTATACAATTTTAAAACAGTTGACTCGTTAATGTTCTCATTTACCTGATTACTGTTTACATTTATTTACTCAACTTTTTAGTATGTCTTTCTAGAACAAAGGATAGTGGATAATGAAAAATCTAATTGGTTACTGGCATTGCTTCCACAACGAGTAACTGAGACCCATCGTTATTTACATAAAATTATACCTACGCCAGTGAAGATAGCAAACATTCCATCCCTATCCCAATGTGTAGAGTGCTCATATGCTGTTATTTAAATATATATTATGCATTTTCTTAGTCTACGCATATACTTTTTGTTGCTTTATCATGATCATGATTATCATTAACATAATATTATTTCATCATCATCGTCAACATCATCATAATCATACTATATTAGTATTAGTATTAGTAGTAGTAATAGTAGTAATATGAATATTGATACTTTTCAAGTAGTTCAGCTTTCCTGGCATACATTTTCCCAGGCGCGTTTGCGTCTTCGTCATAATTTACCTCCAGATTCCACCTTTGACGTGGTATTTCATTGACGTGAGTTTCTCCCTTTGATAAAACCTGCCAAAATTCTTCGATGTTGTCTGCACCAGGGAAGCGACACCCTACACCGACAATAGCTATTCCTTTACTGTTTTCTCCCATCACCAGACCTTAGACACTCAGAAAGGTTTTGCCCACTTCCATATTTAACAGAAAACAAAACGGAAAATGTAGATGAAATCAAAATTAAAACCACAGACATTTTTATTTTATTTTTAAATTGAAAAGGACGGGCCCATGTTAAATTTTATCTCCGACGTTGGACCATATGACATTTGGTCCATGTGTCTTGTATTAATATTTACACAGAGACGTATGTGGGCACAGAGCAAATCACACAAACATCAATAATGGGATAACTGGTAGTTGGTGGCCACAGAGCACAGTTATCTTCCCATTTGATTGTCCAAAATCCGGAAATAATCCGTACAAATAGTATACTGTTGGGATAACTGGTAGTTGATGGTCACAGAGTACAGTTATCTTCCCATTTGGTTGTCCAAAATCCGGAAATATATCCGCACAAGTAGTATTCTATTGGACTATTTCTTGGCAGACAGCTTTGAAGAGGCAACTTTTGGAGTAAAGTTAACTGTGGTGAGCATGTAGTTTGCCCATGCAAATGTAATGTCCTTTGTGTAAAATGGGTGTACTCAGGCCAGGTTTAGTGTGTATGTTTGTTTAATCCAATATCCTGGAAGAAAGAACCGGACAACAGGGGTTGTCCTTTTTTTGGGGGTATGTTGCTCCCAAGCAGTCAAAGGCGCATTAAATACTCTGTGGGCTTACTGATATTGCTAAGTGCTATAGTCACTAATGCTATATAAAACATATAGCGTAAATAATTGTGGTTTGTAGCCTGTTTTGGCTGTCGCATATGTTCGGAGCATTCACACCAAGCGCAATTAACAAGCTCAATGCAATATGCATTTTTATATTAAACATATTAAAAATAAATTTGTATTATTACTATGTACATAACATCAAAATTGCAGTACATATTATGGACAACTAACACAGAATCGTCACAAAATAATATTTTATTCTACACTGCTTTCGATAGACTAAACAACTGAATAATAATAGGTGTTTGACTATAAAACGTTTAAAGATTTGTTGTTAATGGTCGATTGGTAGGGATTGCGTCGCCTCCCGCCACTTTTCAAGTTGGAAGGGGGCAGCAGTAAAGTAATATTCGTTGGCATATAGCGTAACTGATCACCGTTTCGCCATTCGACCATTTGTATAGTCAAAATAACATTAGTTAATATAGCCTGCAGTATACACCTTTAATTTGCTTATTTAGAATTAGCAACAGACCAACAATAGATTATTCGGGGGTTTTATGTTCAGATTTTCTAAAAACACTTTTATATATGTATCATGTTTAGTGGCCTATTCCTAATTTTGTCTAATGTTGTAGAATTCCCACCAGCTCGTGATCATCCGCCTATCCCATACTGTTTCCAGTTAGTAGTAGAGTCTCCTCTATTCTATATGATCACTCGCACTACCCACCCACCGCCATCATGGGCTTCTGGCGCATGGGGTGGGGCAGGGGGCTGGTACTAGCACACTCCTGGATTTAGACCTGAAGTATTGTAATACTTATATAAACAGTCAAACATAAGTTAGCGTTGTATATTTAAAATACATGTATTGCCAAAATTTGACCTAACCTTGAACTAGGGTACATACAATGTTGTATGGTGGTTTTATGTGATTTAGGATATGCTGAATCAGAAACTGCATGATGACACTTTGTCATCATTGAGCAATGTGTTTTTTTGCGACCATTTTAAAAATATCTCTCCCAGGCTAAAAGAAATACCGGTTTTTAGCTAGGCCTACTGTGTCGTGCTATAAAGTTATATGCTGGTATAAAGTTATTAAAAGACCTCTACATATTTAGATACCTTATACAAACATTAAGGAATAAATAAAAATATATAGCAACATGTAAGTGGAGTTTACTTGTGGCCATCTTGGTTTTTTTTTCAAAATGGGCGCCATTGCAAATTTGGGATTTTAGATACTACCATTCACAGGCAAAATTAAACTTTGTTTTAAAGTGTTATGAAGGTAGTTAGACATGATTCCATGATCACTACATATACACGAATATTTGTAACCTGTATGTTATATATTAAAACTATTGTAATATAACGATTTTATAAACCGAAATCTGTGTGGTCTTTAACCATATATCTGACGCCATATAACCGTAAATAAAATGTGTTGAGTACGTCGTTGAATAAAGCATTTGTTTTTTTTACTTATATGGTTCCTTGCGTTACATAGCATTCTATGCACATCTTTGTGTTCGTTCAGTCTTACTACAAATGGTGTTGAAACCATACTCTGTAGACAAAACACTTTACAGTGATTCATGGTTGAACACACTCACGACTATTGTAACTTTTTTGGAAACAGTTTTGTGAAGAGAAAGAAAGAAAGAAAGAAAGAAATGTTTTATTTAACGATGCACTCAACATATTTTATTTACGGTTATATGGCGTCAGACATATGGTTAAGGATCACACAGATTTTGAGAGGAAACCCGCTGTCGCCACTTCATGGGCTACTCTTCCCGATTGGCAGCAAGGGATCTTTTGTGTACGCTTCCCACAGACAGGATAGCACAAACCATGGCCTTTGTTGAACCAGTTATGGATCACTGGTCGGTGCAAGAGGTTTACACTTACTCACTGAGCCTTGCGGAGCACTCACGCAGTATTTGGAATAGGTATTTGAATTAAAAATCCCATGCCTCGACTGGGATCTGAACCCAGTACCTACCAGCCTATATACCGATGGCCTAACCACTACGCCACCGAGGCCGGTTGTTTTGTGAAGAGATACTGTATTTGACATGTTAATGGCAGATGCGTAATCGTCACATTACACACTTTTAAATGTTTATACTATTTTTATATATTAGTAGATTAACACATATTTTTGTTAGATTTTATGGGAAAAGGCTTTATTTTGAATGCGAAGTCCTTTTAAAAATAATCATAACATTTTAGTTAGCAGCCTTCTTCTTTGAAACAATTTATACTGTAAAATGTGATATGTATGTACGATGTCATTACTGTTCTTCATCGTGTAATTTTCATCATGCATAGTTTTTAGGATTATTACAAACGAAAGTTTAGCAAATACTTTTATGACGTCTAAATTTGCCATGCTTGAATAAACGTAATTAATAATAATAATCTCACGGTTTTAACACGTCAAATTAAAAGTTCTACTAACACTTTATAAAATATTAATTCTGAAATAGGAAGGTACGATTGTCGATAATACGTTGTCAAGATCAAACCAGTTTTAACGAACGACTCTAGTACTGGATCCTCAACCGAATGTTCTTCGCAAGATTTATCTTTTAAATTTTTTTCGACGAACCCTTCAATTTGAGCTTGTATTTCATATTTGTACGTGATGTTATAATATAGTAAGCAAAGAATGTAACTTTAAACAGTACCAATGCGGTACGTGATTCGCCCGTCAGAAGAAAGATGGAAAAGTACACACACTATTGAACATCTTCCTTGTATGACTTGTTAAGGAAGATATTGTCCGGACAAGGATTTCCTTTAATATGCAGTAATTGTTAAACACTAGGCTGCAGAGACCACCAGTGACCTAGTTTCCGTGCACGACACACCGCCATCTGAAGATGAGCTGACATGCACGATTTGACGATCATATATGAATTAATATGGAAGATATGACCCAAACAATTAATAGTTGCATACTAATCATTTTTATATGGGTTAAAACGAATATTGTCGTTAGAATAATAGAAATACATGATAAAAACGTTTCAAACTAGCTAATTCTCTATAGGTTTTTTTTCTCCAAAATTTGAGCATTCCCCTCCCCAACCACGCTTATGTCTTTAATATGTAGAAATGCGTGAAACGTAGGTCACGGCGACCTAGTTATGGTACGCGCCACACAGACATCCCAAATTGTACCCGCATGCAAGGTTTGATGATCCTATATGAATTAATAAAGAAGAAAAAGATTTTTTAAAGTTTAACTTGCAGTATAGATTTTCTTAAATATGCAGTAATACGTTTAGTGTAGGTCACTGTAACCTAATTATGCTACGCGACATACCGCCATCCCATGGTGTGTTTTTTTTTATTAGTAGCAAGAGATCTTTTATATGCACAATCATACACACAGGATAACGCATACCACGGCTTTTAATACGCTAGTTGTGGCGCACTGACTGGAACGAGAAATATCCCAATGGGCCTACCGACGAGGATCGACCCTAGACCGATCGTTCATTTGGCGTGCGCTTTACCACTCGGTTACGTGTCGCCCCACCACGCGTCAAAATCAACTTGAAACTTGACCCGAACTAGTGATACAGTTTACCACATAACTATAGATATTAATTTTCTATAAAGTAATCTGTGGGAAAGTGCATTTAAAAGATGCCTTCCTGCTAATGGAAATATATAACGGCTTTCCTCAAAGACTATATACCGGCCTCTGTGACGTCGTGGTTAGGCCTTCGGTCAACAGGCTGGTAGGTACTGGGTTCGGATCCCAGTCGAGGCATGGGATTTTGATATCTAGATACCAACTCCAAGCCCTGAGTGAGTGCTCCGGAAGGCTCAATGAGTAGGTGTAAACCACTTGCACTTAATCCATAACTGGTTCAACAAAGGCCATGGTTTGTGCTATCCTGCCTGTGAGAAGAGCAAATAAAAGATCCCTTGCTGTTAATCGACATAAGAGTAGCTCATGAAGTGACGACAGCGGGTATCCTCTCAAAATCTGTGATCCTTAACCATATGTCTGACGCCATATAACCGTAAATAAAATGTGTTGAGTGCATCGTTAAATAAAACATTTAATTCTTTCTTTTAAAGACTATATGTAATTTTTTCATCTAGTAGCCAATAGTAATTATATAATTATTAATAAAGCAATATGACCTAGTAGTATAAACAAAACACTATATTCTTTTCATATGTCAAGATATTCTTAAATACATATTTGTTTTCTCTCCGAATATTTAGTTATTTCACATGCATACCACAACAACCATGCTTAATATTAGAACATTATAACATAACATTATAACCAGCATTATATATATACAGCCCTCGAAATTCACGGCGGCAATCGGCAATGCCGTCGCAAAAGCTATCGCAAAATTG
>JAECMU010042406.1:0-14089 GCA_016106625.1 Dracogyra subfuscus
CTGTGATGAGGTCAACATTAATTTAATGAGCACATGCTACTAGTATTATTCAGTGTTGTTGGAAAAGGGAAGGCCCATTACAATATTTTATTTTCTTAAGTACAAAATTATTGTGAGGTGAAATCCAGTTAGCGCTATGACAAATATTAGGAAGACCAGAAAAAGCATCATGAAATAAAACGTTTAAGCTACTACAAAGATTAGGACAATCAGAAACACACTGGATAAGGAGATACTGATGGTCTAAACAATGAACATTTATTTAAAGAGTTATGTTAGTCATCAAAAAGGCCTTATTAATGGTTGTACTATACCAAATAAGATCCCATAAGCGGCAATGTGGTTAAAAGTACTATATGCAATATATGAACCAAATTATAACCCATAAATATCAGTACTACAATCCTTACCTCAAAGTATTAACTGAAGAAAATGGAACCTTTCAGGGCTCGTTTTCGATATTAATATAACTGGATGTTTTTACAAAACTCCTAGTTTTACAAAAAATATAGTATTTTGTTTTAAAGGTAACACATACATATTTCAAGTACAAGACAACTTGACAGTGGTACTAGATTAAAACAAATTGCATCCATTTACTGCCCAGATAAAACTAATTTTTTTTACAACAAATACTGTGACATTTATCACGAATGGGAGGACTTGTGGTATTAACTGCTCTATCAAACTTTGGTGCACTTTGACCCCGCCGGATGTTATTTGGTTTAGTACTATGTAATGGAAATATCTTACAAATGGCTGGAAACTCAGGACAGTCCCTTTAAATCTAACCACTGTTCTACAGTGTGGTAACTCCTTTCTTTAATGTACTTCATCCTTTCTCTTGATGACTGGTTCTCTGAGAACTGACAGGGAAATCACCCAGTATGTCTTCCAAAGCCTTTTTAGTGGATGGAAACCTTCGATTGGCCGATTTCATATTCAGCTGCAGCAGCACCTTGGTGACGACCTCTTGTGACCTTGACTTCATTATCTCGTCTGCGTGCTGTGCACCATATTTTCTTAAGTAGGTTCTTGAAGGGCGGATGAGTTTATGATCCTGAAACCAACAGAAGTGTGCAAGTGAACATATTGGGCCAAATTTACAAAAAAAGGTTTCACATACTAATATTTATTTCAGATACATTCAAATCTTAAAATACTTACCGGTATTTATTTTTTGTTTAACGACCAAATCTTAAATACAGACACAAGCATTTATCATAGCCCAGTGGTAAAGCATTCGCTTGATGCGCGGTCACTTTGGGATTGATCCCCATCAGTGGACCCATTGGGCTATTTCTCGCTCCAGCCAGTGCACCATGACTGGTACATCAAAGGCCATGGTACTTGTATGTGCAATCATGTCTATGGGATGGTGCAAATAAAAGATCCCTTGTTGCTAATCGAAAAGAGTAGCCCATGAAGTGTCAACAGCATATTTCCTCCCTCACTGTGTGGTCCTTAACCATATGTTCGATGCCATATAACCATAAATAAAATATGTTGAGTGCGTAGTTAAATAAACCATTTCCTTCCTTATCGTAAATTTTGAATATGCATGGCTGTTTGGAAATGATGTTTCATTGATTGAATATAACTGACATTTTTTCACTTCAGCTCTACTGATATGGTTACCGATTATAAAAATTCATAATTAATGTTAATGGAAAACATATAACATAACTGTTCTTATAATTTAGAAAGGATTCAATGGAAAGAACATTTCTGTATTGTCAGATATTATATTTCAAGGGAAAATTGAGGCTGGTGTGTAGCCATTATTCTGGTTTTGTTGTTTAAGAGTTATCTTACCTTGATTTGAGTTTTGATCAGCTGTTGAGTTGTTTCTTGATGGTGTTCCCAGTCCTCACCATCTCGAATCACACAAGTCTTGACATCATTTTCAATCACCTGTGTAAAATAACAAGATCTAACTTTAACAACATGCAGAAATAACATAGTCATTTTATCTCCATTGTACAACACTGGATTTTTAACTGATGGGTGCAATAATGAAAACATTAAATTACATGTTGGTATATTTGGTTAAAGAAATAAATCTAATACAGTTTTTCATTGGTTTTACAAAAAAATAATATACCAGTTTCTAAAGCAATACATGGTGCCTCCTAAATTCAAGGGCCATAACTCTTTGAAAAGTGGGTAAATCATCATAAAACTTAAAAACTTGATCTGTAACAGTACATGATAAAACTATATACAAAATTGCATCTTTGATATCTTCAGGCATTGCAAAACAAAAGTCCAGAAAACTAATTTTCACATTTCCTAAGTTCAAGGGATTTTTTTTTTTTTTGTTTTTTTTGTTGTTTTTTTTGTTAAATCATTTATTATCCCCAGCCAAGTTTGACCATGTCAAGGTTGGGGAGCCTTGATTTCATGGCCTTACAACAGAGTTGCTATATAAGTGAAAATGGATAATATTATAGTAATTTAACGTATAAATATATTTCTAGTGTTCCCATATGGTTGGGGATTGGCAAAGAAAGCCAAGATGCTATGATTCATATCTTGGAAAGAGTTGAGAAAAGTAGAAGGAAAGAAAGAAAATACAATAGAATGAAAAGAAATTAATGAATGAATAGATAGCTTCAAGTTCAAGGGATTTAACTCCATATCAAAAATGGATAAATTGCCATGAAAGTCAAACTGGATCTGTGACAGCAAAAAACATTTCAGCTCAATATTTCAAGGCCTTCTAAAATAAAAGATCCAGACCAAAAAAAATAATCACATCCCCTAAGTTCAAGGGCCATAACTCATCTAGTGATATCTTTTGAAAGACTCACCTGTTCCACTGGTGTTAAAAGTTTCGGAATATCTTCAGGCAGGTGAAACTTGGCACAGAGTCCGAGAGACTCATACACTAGCTGTCGAACGTACAGGTGTGTGCTCACAATAGCCTGCAATAATATTAACAAGATAGTACATACCATGGCCTCTGATGTGCTAGTCATGGTGCACTTACTGGGACAAGAGTCCATTGAGGGGGATCGATCTTACAACTCATCGCTCCTCAGTTGAGCTCTCTACCAGTAAGCTACATTGTAAAACTTGTCTGACAGAGAACAGCATATCTCATGGCCAGTCTTTTTTTAATAATTATAATTACAGTTATATCGATGTCGGACATATGGTTATGTCGAGAAAAACCCCAGTGGTTAGCTGACGGGGATCGATCCTAGACCGACCGCACATCAGATGGGCACTGTACCACTGGGCTATACTGCCTACTCATGACCAGTCTAATGCAATTAAACAGCATTTAGAGTGGGCTTTCTTCTCACAATAAACATTTGAATCTTGGATAAAAATCCAATTAAACTGGAAAATAATCATGTAGTGATAACAACTGAGGTCCCTGTATATACCGGTATGTTTAGTTGTTTTGTTAATAATGTTAATAATGTAAATTAATAAAATTGATTCTAACTCTACTAAAGTCATCTGTGCAGTTGTATAATTACTTACAAGACTAGTGTTAAATGAAGCCTAAAGTGCACCAAAATCATATTGTTCAATTCAATTTATTGCACAATACCAAACAATCTGGTGTCAGAAAAAAAAAGATAAGAATTATATAACATCAACAACAACAAATAATAATAATAACAATATGAATGTACACCCCAGATGAAAGAAAAAAAGAAATGTTTTTTTTAACGACACACTCAACACATTTTATTTAGAGTTATATGGTGTCAGACATATGGTTAAGGACCACACAGATATTGAGAGAGGAAACCCATTGTCGACACTTCATGGGCTACTCTTTTTGATTAGCAGCAAGGAATGTTTTATATGCAGACAGGATAGTACATACCACAGCCTTTTTACACCAGTTGTGGAGCACTGGCTAGAATGAGAAATAGCCCAATGGGTCCACTGAAAGGATCTATCCTGGACCGACCATGCATCAAGCGAACGCTTTACCACTGGGCTACGTCCCACCTCAGACAACAAGCCATAGGATTTCAAATTTCATGGGAAACACTTTTTGAATTCCGTGTCCTGAGATTATGGGAACCCATCGGAACCTGTTTTTAGGTTACATGAAAACAAGTTATGGGAACCCATTTCTTATACCATAATGCAATGAATTGTCAAAATGCTATGCAGGTTGAATAATATGTTCGAATCTTGCCAACTGACTTATTATTTTAAATGACAACAAATAAAGGTTCCAATCCTGCCAAATGACTCGGTGACTGTGTTTTTTAATTTTTATTTTACATAAAATAAAAGTTCCAATCCAGCCAACTGACTGTTTTGAGGCTTAGTGTCTGTCCTTGAATAAACTAAATGTAGAGATTCATCATTGTCGATTATTATATATGTTAATAAGTTTAATGATGCCCAGTAGTTCTGAAAATCCCCAACTGGCCATTTGCACCATCACCGATATACACCGACTCACGGTGAGTGCTGAACGCAAGATGCATCGATCTGTTTGCATTACGGCCAGTTCTGGGCTGAAAAAGTTGAGTTCGCCAACGCTACCCGTGGCAAGAGACACGTTTTCAAACTCAATATTTTCGACACAGTCGCGCCCCTTACCCTCCACATTACATACGCATGCTGTACTGACAGCTACATAAATATAACAGTTTACATCATTTCCGCCCTTAATGAAACGACAGGAAACAGTGGAGCTTATTCGATTGTTACCTTCAGTACTCAAGTGCATGCGTGACATCGGCAATAAATTTGTCGACTTCAATGACAGTAATAAAAGTTTAATTATTTTTATCATTTAGGTCCATAAATTTAACAGCGACACTACAAATAATTAACACCAGTGATTTTGGTTCAAATGTGCAGTTTACATATGGATCAATTATTCTTTGGAGCAGATGCTATGATTTCAATGTTACAATTTTTGGTCGGTTTTGGTTGTGGAACTCCGATTCGGGTTTACTCGAACACTGTGAAGTATGGTGAACACTAAAATCCGAATCGGGTGTCGTGATTGTGTTGAAAACTAGTAGTTTTATATGAGAAACATTATAAGTTGTAGTAGCGTCACGAGGGGTGAATGGATTTTTATGTACCCTCTGGGAGCTCTTTTACTCCTTCCACAACCAAAACCGACCAAACATTGTAACATTGAAATCATAGCATCTGCTCCAAAGAATAACTGATCCATATGTAAACTGCACATTTGAACCAAAACCAATAGTATATATATACATTTTTTTAATCGACATAATAATCATGGGAAACGAAATTTCGGTTCCGTGGTTTTGCCGACACGCTACCGGTAACGATCGTTACTGTGAAATCCGATGGCCTGAGACAAAGACACAAAATGTGTATTCCTATTTATAGGAATGGTTAGGGTTTGTTTCTCTAGCGAGGTCTTAAGGTTTGTTTCTCTAGCGAGGTCTTAGTCTTACGTTTGTATCCATAATCTTCTGAATAAACTCCAACACTTCCGGTGGCGACGTACTCTCCAGCTTTCTCTTGCAGCTGCGGAATGCGGCCATGTTCTCGAGGTAGAAATCACACTTGCTCCTGATGTAGTTCTTCATGAGCTTTGACTGGGTGGCCGACTGTGGCTTCAGGCGTTTCAGCCGTTGTGTCGTCATCACATGCTGAGCAAGGAAGTCCGATAAATCTTCCTGTAATGAAATTAATTATTTAATGTTTTTAAAAAATGGATTACTTGTAACCTAGGGTCATAAATATGTTGCGGGCAGCATAGCCCAGTGGTACAGTGCCCACCTGATGCGAGGTCGGTCTAGGATCGATCCCCGTCAGCTAACCACTGGGGTTTTTTCTCGACATAACCATATGTCCACACTGATATAACTGTACTTATAATGTGTTGAGTGCGTCGTTAAAAAACACAACAAAAAAAACAAACATAATATGTTGGGAACTTAAGATGAGCAAAACATATTTTGTTTGTTTAACACCAGCATTAGATGTTTAATTAGATGCCAAACTTTTGGTTATTCTAACATGTAGTCATCAGAGGAAACCTGCTACATTTTTCCTAATGCTGCAAGGGATCTTTGTATGCACTTTCCCGAAGCCAGGAAAGCACATACCACAGCCTTTGACCAGTTTTGGTGCACTGGTTGGAACAACAAAAAACCCAAACAGTTGAATGGATCTACTGAGTAGGTTTGATCCAGCGACACAAGCACCTCAAGCAAGCACTCAACCGACTGAGCTAATCCCAGCCCCTTAAAGTTGAGCAAGAAAGTCCAATGAATCTTCCAGTAATTATTTATTTAATGTTTAAAAAACAACTTGTAACCAAGCGTCAAATTTTTTTTTTTTTTTTTTTTTGGTGTTGTTTAACGACGCACTCAACCCATTTTAATTACGGTTATATCGGCGTCGGACATATGGTTATGTCGAGAAAGAAAAAAACCCAGTGGTCAGCTGACGGGGATCGATCCTAGACCGACCGCGCATCAGGCAGGCACTGTACCACTGGGCCACGCTGCCCGCCGTCAAAAAAGCTGATGTTTGAATGATGTGCAGAGGTGATGTTAAAAATCCAGTTCCCTATCAATTAAATTATAACATAATAAACTGAAACCTTTAAAACCAGACCCTGAGTAAACTGGAACTCTCTCAAAACTGGATACGTTTTAAAGCTGGGTGTTTTACTTGGCACTGTAGAGAGGTTTTCGCTGTATATTTTCTTATATTATTTTTAATGCCTCAATGGGACGTAGTCCAGTGTTTATAGTGCTTGCCTCATATATATATATATTTTTTTTGGTTTATTTAACGACGCACTCAACACATTATAATTACGGTTATATCGGCGTCGGACATATGATTATGTCGAGAAAAAACCTCAGTGGTTAGCTGAAGGGGATCGATCCTAGACCGACCGCGCATCAGGCAGGCACTGTACCACTGGGTCCTTGCCTCAGATGAAATAGGTCCAATGAATCTTCCAGTAATTATTTATTTAATGTTTAAAAAACAACTTGTAACCATGCGTAAAAAAAGCTGATGTTTGAATGATATGCAGAGGTGATGTTAAAAATTCAGTTCCCTATCAATTAAATTATAACATAATAAACTGAAACCTTTAAAACCAGACCCTGAGTAAACTGGAACTCTCTCAAAACTGGATACCTTTTAAAGCTGGGTGTTTTACTTGGCACTGTAGAGAGGTTTTCGCTGTATATTCTCTTATATTATTTTTAATGCCTCGGGTGGGAGGTAGTCCAGTGTTTAGAGTGCTTGCCTCAGATGAAATAGGTACAAGAATCAACTGACCTCTGTGGACAACGAGTGAACCATGGCTTGTGCATCAAATACCACAGATAAAGTGGATCCCTTTATTGGCAGGTGTAGCCTATGTGGATTCCTTTAATGGCAGGTGTAGCCTATCTGGATCCCTTTATTGGCAGGTGTAGCCTATGTGGATCCCTTTAATGGCAGGTGTAGCCTATGTGGATCCCTTTATTGGCAGGTGTAGGCTATGTGGATCCCTTTAATGGCAGGTGCAGGCTATGTAGATCCCTTTATTGGCAAGTGTAGGCTATGTGGATCAGGCAGTCATTACTTTGGGTCAGTCAGTCATTAATTGATTTTGAAAATTAAAAAATAAATTGTAATATTATTCTGGAAAAAAGAGGGATTTAGGCGGGGTTTTTTATAATTTAATGAAACTGAGATGATATAGGATGATTTTTACAGTAAACGCCCCCACCCACTTTTTATTGTATGTTAAGAAAAATATTTTTAATATTTGCCTTGGTTGAACATCATACCTGAGCCCCGTCAGCTAACCACTGGGATTTTTCTCGACATAACCATATGTCCGACGCCGATATAACCGTCATTATAATGTGTTGAGTGCGTCGTTAAACAAAAACATAAAAATAAATAAAATCATACCTGAGATTTGGCAAGTGTCTTCATGTTGCTCTTGGCTGGCACATCTGACCCTTGTAAGTTTGTTCCTCGACTATTGTCATGCAGAGAGTCCACAATCTCCTGATACTGAAAACAAAACAAAAACAAGATGTACATTATCAGGGTTGTCCTGCACCATCATTGCTAAAGTGGCGGCCAGGATTCACTCAAGGGCCCCTGAAGGAAAATTGTTGTTTGCAACCCCTGGAACTGCTTACAAATCTAAACTGGTTATAACTTATAATATAAAGCACACATCATAAACTTGAAACCGTGAAAACATGCAAATGAACCTTGTGTGGTCACAAGTACTGAACATCATGTTTTGGTGTTTTAGACAAAATACAAAAGTGCATTTACGCATTTCTCACATCCCTGAAAAATGGACATTAAGTTTAGTTAATCAACAAATCTGTAATACATTTGGATAAAATTACAAACAAGAGTCTGTGACTAAATATCCTTAAAAAATAGACTAGAACTTGACTCCATAACAGTTACTTCTCAGACGCATGTGTATTAAAACAAATATGAAATATTGTGGTATTAGAAACACCAGGATGACCAGAAACACTTCAGTTACACAGATATGGATAATCTAAACAATAAAATATAAGTAAAGTTTGATTTCAGTCATCGTAAATGTTCACTTAATTAAACTTTATTTTCTGTAAATTTTCAAATACAATAAGACAAATAGCTAACATTATTTTGTGACACCCCCCTCCCCCCCCCCCACCTATTACCGACCCTGATTGGGCTGCTTGTGCTCTTCCTGCACTTGCCAAATGTCGACACTTGTACCCATGACAGCTTCCTCAGAATAAGTACGTTAAACCCTATAACCTGACCTGACCTGACCTGACCTGTAATAATGCATAATTTTCTGCAATTAATGAGTTACCTCAGGAAGATGTTTGTTGATGTGAACCTCCACTTTGTAAAACACATGATGAACATTGTTCAACTTTGACAGGAAGTCATTCTCTTGAAGGTCGTCATCTCCTTTCTCCAGATTGGCTATCTGCTTGTCAATCATCTTCTCACGACACTCCCCACACGTTCTCAGGTACAGACTTATTTCAGGCTCCACCTCTGGGCACTGAAACAGTAGAAATAGTTTACAGACATTACTGAAAGAAAAGTCTGCTTAGTGATCCTATTTGGGCCTACATGTCCAAAATGTTGGACGTGAGTACTCAAGGGTCAAGTACTCGACACTTATAAATAGAGGATAATAAATGAGTTACCAGTTATTATTAAATTTATGTCCCGAGTGAAATAATTTTCAATTGTCACGAGCTTTAGCGAGTGACAAATGAAAATTATTTCACGAGGGACATAAATTTGATAATAACTGGTACAGAGTTTGTTATTCTATTTATTACCGGTACTTCAGCTATTTTTTCTCTAAAACCCTGTTTTTGACGCACGTGCACGAAGGCCAACCTGTATAGAAACGATCTAAACCACTTCACGCACTGTTCTGAGAATTTCTATAACTTTGTAATTTAATTACATTCATTGATAATTTTCAAAAACAATAGTTTTCTTTATTCTGCTACAAAACCTATAAGGAATTTCATTAAAAAACCATTTTGCTATAAATTTAACACCAAATGCGGAGAGCCGTAAACGCAAACTCTAAGTATATGACGTCATTTTGTGTTTGCCAAATCGTGATGACATCATATTTAGTACCGACAACGTCATTGGTTTATAAGCGTTAAACAGACCAATAGTATTGTTCGTTAGACCAATGCAGAATATTTCTGAGAAATTATTGAAAATATTTCCCTTGTTATGAATTACCACCAGGGTAATAATACATGATAATGAGATTACGGAATAAGTAAAACAGCATTATGCATCTTAATTCCAGTGTTGAACATGAATACCAAATCATGCCACTGTATTGCATTCCACACATTCAAATTTAGTTTTCCCTCCATGTCTTATAGCCCTATAATGTAACCAGCAACAAGCATATGGCAAAATGACGTAAAAATATAATTAAATCAGAGTGCTCTTCCTTGTATGAGTACTCAAGTCCTGTGAACGGAATCGAATCTTGCTTGACTTGACCCGTGTCCGAGTACTCGTGAAGACCATGGATCCCATTTCAAATAAACATTTATTTACACTAAAAAAATTAAAATTATTTTTCAATTTCTATGCACAATAAAGTATCATAATTATAGGATATTAAACAAGCTTTCATTTCTTATCATGTTTATGTTCCAAGTGAAATAATTTTCAATTGTCACGAGCTTAAGGGACATAAAGCAGATGCGAAATGGTAGTGAGATTACTGTCTGATTTATTACCCATAATTGATCTCTTTTTTTTATCCCACTGCCCCTTTTCCTTTCTCTCCTTTGAATTCCATCTCATTTCTTCCCTATCTGGCAACTGCTTCTTATCCGTCAACTTCTTTTGCTGTCCACCTCCACATCCCAGTCCTTGTCTCTCCAACCGCGACAGGTGATTGTCTCTTGTGGCTATCTGTGCCACACACCTGCCATTCCCCATCAGCTTTTAGCTGTGGGCTTAGTCTGACCACTTTGGGGAGTGTTCAGTAGTTACTTCTGGCATTGTTAAGAGGCACTTGTAACCACCTACTATGCACCCCTACTACCGGCAGTTGTTAGTGCAGTGGGTCAGACCAGCTTTATTTGCGGCAGAGGACGAGGATGCCATAATTGATCTTAATATATATTGCTCATCTCGTTTTGTCAACGTTCCTGTTAGATTGAGGTATGCCAATCGATGACATCATCATGTGACATCAAAAGTGTTACATCCCACTTGCCATTTTCAGCCCTTGAAATTTTGACAAGTTTGCTACAGCAGTTATGTGCCGCTGCAAATAAATTTTGCAACGGCACTACGCCAGCAATTTTAAAGAAAAGATTAATGCTGTCAAAATTATTCATATATTATCCACTGCAGTAATAATATGCTAAAACATGACATCTCAACTTTACTTTCGTAAGCTTCTATACTGGAATTAACCGATTTATATTAAATTGAAAGCATTGGGCCACATTCAATTATAAATGCTTTTTTCTGGGATCTGTAATTGGACAGAGTTCAAAGAAAAATGCTTACATACTTTTCACCACTCACAGATTTGCGAAGGCAATGAAATGCTGTTGCAAATCAATTTTGCGAAAGCTTTTGCGACGGCATTGCCGATTGCCGTCGCAAATTTCGAGGGCTGCATTCTGGGACGTACATCACTTTGACATGTACCAAGAGTATTTAACCACATGGGTAATAAATGTTTCTCTGCTGTATGATGCTCCAATGGAAATCAAACAAAGAAAAGGAACATTGTTTGATGACACCTCAGCCCATTTAAATTACAGCTATTTGGTGTATAACATTTTAACACTTGGTCAAAAGAAATGAAATACGCTTTTTTACATGCACTTCAGCACTTCACTATAGAGGACAGTACATACCAGTTAAATTACATTTAGGACATCCTATATATGGTTGTCAGTTATAAATAAAACGGGTCCCCTCTAATTTGGTTTTTGTGCAGAATCCATAAATGATTTACATAAAGTTTAAATTATCACGAGGCCTGCGAAATGTTAACTCAACTGAAATAATGACAATCGACTTACTCCCTTAATCTTGATGATGGCCAGTTTTGGCGATATATGCGGCACACCTTCCCGGTTGTCGGGTAGAAAGACGAGGAGATCTTTGGAAGAACATGATTTACACACAGCGATGCCGCAGACCTTGCAGCAGACCTTCTTACGCAGTACTCCAAACTTACTGCGACACACTTGGCAAGAGTCGGCCAGCTGTTCCTGCTGTTAAATAGGGGAAAATATTAATAAAATAAAGGGTAAAATGAAACATTTTTAGTTTTCAATGCAAATTAATTTGTTTTTATATTAGTTAAACAAGTCAGTAATGTTTAAAACAGATTTTACAGTTGATTTGATTGTGAAAAATAAATGAATAGAAATTATTTATGAAAGTCATTAAGTCTAATTCTTGAGGTATATACCTTTTCTGTTATGTATAAAATGCATTTTAAGCTATTACAAACATTACTATCCGAACCAAAATGTTAACAACTACGAAATATTGCTCTCCTACCTTTATTTTTCGTTAGGTTTTAGTCACATTTGGTCCAGACAAAAACCTAGGAAAACCCATTGCAATGACACAGATTCCACATACTAGATGATAATCATGTCACAAATATTGACTTCGCTAAGATCGCATAGAGCAAAAAGCATGTAATTTTGTGCCGGCTGCCATTTTGACTTTTTATGAAATATTCTCTACGAGGGGTGAAAGGATATGACTTAATCTAGCAACGTCATAACATGTTACCATATAAAAGCAAATGTGATGACATCATATTAATTTTAAAAATTATTTTTGGTTTGTTTAAATAAACCACTAAAAATCACTGATTTATATTAATTATGTCACATACTTTGGAAGCTTTCACCCCTCTTGAAGAATATTCCATAAAAAAGCAAAATGGCAGATGGCTGAAAAATGCCCTATTCTATTTTAGCGACATCGTTAGGGTCTGATAGGTGTCACTGTAATGGTTTTTCTTAGATTTCTGTCTGTCTGTATGTTTTAAATTTAAATATAAATGTTGTTTGTTATTTCTTTCATGATCCTCTGGGTATGAACAAAAACAAATCATCCGCAAACTGTGTGACTAGGCGATGATGATTTTCTGTTCATACTGCCAATGCACATAAAAGAAATAACAAACAATACTTTAAAGGGACATTCCTGAGTTTGCTGCATTGTAAGAAGTTTCTGACTAATAAAAGATTTCTACATTTAAACTTACATATAAAATACATTTTCTGGGTTAGCGTATCAGTATATTCAATGTGTTTCTGGTCGTTTTAATATTTGCAGGCTTTCAAGCAAAATTTTATGAAAAATAAGGGCTTTTTTTAGGGAAAAATTCTTTAAAAATAAGGGCTATTTTTAGGAATGTTTAGGAATTTTTTGTCAAAAATAAGGACTGAAATTCAATAATCAATATAAAAGAAAAACATTCTGTACTCACCTCCAGGGAGAACGTAAATACAAAAGCTAATTACCAATTCAGAAGATCATGCCAATGGTCATCAATAGCGATATTCAGCATATCAATACAACCAGATTAAAGTAATCTGATATGATGCAAATCCATGCTGAATATTATGCTGATAACCATCAAGACGTCTTCTGAGAAATACATTAAAGCGGCACTGTCTGGAATATTTTTATTATTTAAACATATAGAACAGAAAATCCCATTACGTTTGGATTCACTACACTGGCTTTTCCAAGTTAAAAATAAACCCAGAATTTTGAAAGTAGGACACTTTTGGCGGGCCTCCACTGGGCTAAAAATAGTACGGTTCGGCTATTGTTGCATTACAAAAACCGAGCAGTCAATTCCTAGCAGACAATTACGATAGCAGCCAAGTTCACCACTCCATGTGACGTCGACATTATAAACATCGGACTTGTACACCTTTCGATTGCTACCTGTATTTCACACTTTTAAACACACTGGTGTGCTAATTTTTATTATTCACTACAACTGAAAATGTTTAGAGTTTTAAAGAGTATCTTCATATAAAGACAACACAAAAACAAAATAACAACCAAGATTAATTTTCAGTCTTATTGTTACTAATATCCGTATAAATACAACTTAACCATTTTATTAAGCACTTTTATAATATCTGAAGCATCACTTTAAAAATCCTTCTGTACTACGGAAATATAGGATGTTCGACTAGTTTCGTATAAATTACACAACAACACGCATTATAAAAGGCGTACAAGTCCGGGGTTTAGAACATTGCCATGTGTGTCTACTGCTAACGTAATTGGCTGCGAGGAAGTGACTGCTAGAATCCGTACGGTATTACAAAATGGCAAACATTGTTCTAACTGGCTAGTAAGCATTTGACGATATGCGTTAATGACGACAACTCGCGAGTTAATTAAAAGTGCAATTATGCTTGTGTTTGAACTTAACTGTCCGAACCAAAATGTTAACAACTGCCAAAAATTGCTCTCCTACCTTTAATGTTTGGTACATTTTACTCACATTTCGTCCAGACAGAAATCAAGGAAAAACCATTGCAATGACACAGATTCCACATACTAGATGATAACT
>JAECMU010042414.1:0-11549 GCA_016106625.1 Dracogyra subfuscus
AGTGTCAATCGGGCTTTTCAATGTCAGAGTGAAATCTTGGGGATATCAGACACGATCCACATTAAATTTTGATTTTTCGTACATGTTTAATGAATTCAAGGAATTCCGGTCTCTGTTGTTGAACATATCGATTACTACAATTCTTATTACCTTATTACCTGCCTTTATATTGTTCAAATGTCACAAAAATCAAACGCAGTTATTCTCCTCTTATTAATTTTATTGTGTAATGATGTCGAAACAAATCCGTGTCCAAACCTAAACATTTTACAGTTTGAACAATTATAAATTTTCCATCTAAATATTCGCAGCCTACGTAATAAACTATGTATACCTGAACTTTCGGAAATACTTACTGATTTTCATATTCTGTGCTTCACCAAAACCCATCTTGATAATCAAGTATCCAGTAAAGAAATCGAAATAGATCAGTATGACGAACCATACCGAAAAGACCGAACAAATCATGGAGGAGGTGTCGCCGTTTATGTTAATTCACACCTAGCCCATTCCCGACGATATGACTTAGAAACACTACAAGATGAAATAATATGAATACAAATTAAACTGAGACAGAAATTACTATTTTGATCTGTTGTATATCGTCCAAATACCACACCAGCAACTTTTTGGGATAGGTTAGACAATTCGATTGAACGAGCGTTAAGTATGTGCGAAAACGTTATTATTGTTGGGGACCTAAATCATGATTTACTGTCATCAAAAACAACCATACTACACGAACTAATCATGCATAAAAATCTAACCAATGTAATTGACACTCCGACACGAGTACCACGGAACAGTGCGACACTTATCGATCCTATTATTGTTACAGATACCTGTGAAATTAACGAGAGTGGAGTAATTCCGTTAAGTTCGACTGTTAGTGACCATAAAGCAACATATATCATACTTAATAACTTTCAGTGTACTAAAAGATCATACGAAAAAGAAATATGGCTTTACAACAAAGGAAATTTCGAAAAATTAAATGAATTAATTACAAACGAACCATGGCAATCAATATTCTCTGATTCAGAAAGTGCCGATAAAGCATGTGATAATTTTGAAATTATAATTAAAAATCATATGAACAAATGTATACCACATCGCATAGTGACCATTCGACCAAATGATAAACCATGGTTTGATAGTAAGCTACGAAAAGAATTAAGAATTAGGGACCGACTTGGGAAAACGTTGAAATCTAAACGACTGACAGATGAACGCAAATATAAAAATCAAAGAAATAAAGTAAATAATATGAAGAAAAAAAGAGCTAAAGAAGAATTTGTTTCATCTCTTGACGAAAAAATAGCAACGCTCTGTAAAGAAAATAAATCCAATTATTGGCAATATATGAAATACATTTTAAAATCATCTACACCGCAAACAATTATACCACCGCTTAAAGATACAACGTCTAATGCACCAATATCTTTTACTGATTTTGAAAAAGCTGAAACACTAAATAATAAAAAATTTGTCAATTTCTTCAGCAAGTGACGCAAATATTCCACTTCCGTTTTTCGAATAACGTTGTAACAATTATCTGGAAACAATAATAATAACAAAAGAAGAAATAATCGATATAATAAATTTTTTACCACCTAATAAAGCAAGTGGCCCAGATGAAATAAGCCATAAACTACTAAAACGTATTGCTAATTCCATATCAATTCCTCTTCAACTACTATTTAATAAATCTTTAGTTTCATCAAAATTCCCTAGTAAAATGGAAACTTGCCCACGTAAAACCATTATTAAAAAAAGGCGATAAACGTTCTCCAACAAATTACAGACCTATTTCATTAATAAGCTCTGTTGGAAAAATATTTGAAAGAATAGTGTTTAAAAACCTGTACAATTATTTCACATTCAATAATCTACTTTACAAGTTTCAATGTGCCTACAGACCCGATCATAGTGCTGTTTATCAATTACTTGAAATATATAATAAAATATGTAAATCACTAGATAATAAAGAATTCTACTGTGCTGTTTTCTGTAACATGTCGAAGGCTTTTGATAGAGTATGGCACAGAGGATTAATTTATAAACTTAAACAATACGGTATCAATGGAAATCTTTTAAACTGGATTAATGACTATATTTCTAACAGAAAACAGAAAGTGTATATTAATGGAACGCTGTCACATTTTGGCATTCTAAAAGCCGGCGTACCTCAAGGTTCAGTTTTAGGTCCTTTTTTATTTTTGGTCTATGTCAACGATATTGCGGATGAACTAGATTGTGTAACGAGATTATTTGCCGATGATACAAATATTGGAACATCATCTAAAGAAATATCAGACATTGAATATATTCTCAATAACAACTTAGCAAATCTTTATGAATGGTCACAGAAATGGTTAATGAGTTTTAATCCGGATAAAACTAATGTATTATTGTTTTCTCAAAGAAAAGTAACCAATGAACCACACCTTACTTTGGTAACACAACTTTAACCGTGTCCAAGACACACAAACATTTAGGTTTAACTCTCTCAGATGATGAAAAATGGTCCAATCATATTCAAAATGTGTGTAAATCAGCGTCAGTGATGATTTCGGTATTAAGGAAATACAAACGACTATTAAATCGTCAAACTTAAATGCGAATATATATAACTTTCATTCGACCAGTCCTAGAATATGCTTCTGAAGTTTGGGATGGCTGTTCCCAATTAAACACAGATAATTTAGAAAAGATACAATTAGAAGCAGCCAGAGTAATCAGTGGCATGCCCAAATTTGCTTCACGTAAATCTTTATATATAGAAACAGGTTTGTCTACTCTTAGTGAAAGACGAAAAGCAAAACATTTATGTACAATGTTTAAAATAGTGAAAAGAATGGCTCCCAATTTCTTAACAGACCTTATTCCATTAAGTGTAGAACAACGAGTCCCTTACATGTTAAGAAGTCGGGAGAACATATCGACACCGTTTGCCAGAACAAGTGTATTAAAATTTTCATTTATTTATTCAACAATTGATCTCTGGAATAATTTAAATTAAGTAATAAGAAACTGTGAAACAATATCATCCTTTAAATAAACAGTAGCACCAACCGTAGATACAGTTCCATTGTACTTTTCGTCTGGGAAACGAAACGAAAATATATTGCACACACAATTAAGACATAATTGTAGCGCTTTAAACGCCGATCTTTACAGATGTGGGCTTACAGCAGACCCGTCTTGTAGTTGTGGCTACTATTTAGAAAACAATGTCCACTATTTTTTTCAATGTAAAAATTATGAAAAACAGAGACAGGTTCTTTGCAATTTATTAAAACATTTAGAACCAATAAATTTAGAATTACTTTTATATGGACGAAACACCTTAAATGATTCTAATAATAACAAACTATTTAATTGTGTCCAAAAATGTATTAAACAAACACATCGATTTGATTAAATAATAATAATAATAATAATAAAAGTCTGATCGTCGGACGGCACATGTACTATCATTGTTTCTTCTTGAATATCACAAGATTCTTTATAAAATTCTGTTGTATATAATGTACTTCTTTCCTCAACTTATTATTTATTATTTAGACAAATCAAATCTGTATGTATGCATATGTTATTAGATGTATTATCGCCATTGTATTACATTGTATGTATATAGGAGAGGGCGTAGTAAGTTGGCAAACTTGTACTCAATCCTTTTGTTATTTATCAATAAAATATGTCTTCAATCAATCAAAATTGAGCCAGTTGGAACTCATGTCCACCAATCAAAATCTTACTTGCCAGTGATTTGAAAATAATTTTAAAACATTCCGAGTGTATACTACATGTTTTGTGTGAATTACAAATGCCTTATTTAGACCAATAGAACTAATTTTAATCAGATTGCTAACAACACTGCGTAGACTATCATTTCGTGTGTGAATAATAATTTAAATATTGACCAATCACACTTCTCCTTTTATAACGTTATTTGGGAGCATACAAATTCTAAAAATATCGGGCGAGTCTATTTTAGTGGCCGCAATACAGCGAACCATACCAATACATACGGGATTGGTTAACAATCTTCAGTTTTATATTACAAAGTATTTATTTATTTAAAAAAAACCCAACTAAATCATTCTTCAGTTTTAAATTACAAATTATTTATTTAAAAAAAACAAACAACGCCATGTTTTAAGGCATTCGTAATTCACACGAAACATGTCGTATACCCTCGGGATAATTGAGAATGTTTTCAAATTATTTTTACTGGCAAGATTCTGCAAGTAAGGTTTTGATTGGTGGACATGAGTTCCAACTGGCTGCTGTTAGATCCATATGTAATAGTGGAGCTAATTTTAATTAGATTGGTGCTCCCCCAGAAAATACATTTCAATTTTTTAAAGCTTGACAACCAATACCTTCCCCCGCACATACACCCGATTCCTCTCTAAGATTATATGTAAAAATTACCAAATGTTAGACATCCAACAGCAGATGGAAGGTAGGATAGGATATTTTTTTATTTAACGACGCACATTTTAGTTACGGTTGTACGGCGTAGGATAACTCAATATGCTCTAACTTTGATGTCGTTAACCACCACCCCACCCCCCACCCCCTAACTTTACCCTTTCCAAACGAAAGAATATTTATTTGAATTTGTCGATTTTAACACGTAAAATTAAGAAGTGAAAACGTTCATTGTCTACTTTAGTATATTTTATTAAAAAAATATAAATGTGTTACTATAGTATACAAACTAAACTTTGAAAGTTCTACTAACACTTCATAAAATATTAATTCTGAAATAGGAAGGTACGTTGTCATGATCAAACCGGTTTTAACGAAAGACTCAAGTACGGTATCTTCAAATGAATGTTCTTTGTACAGCGCAAGGTTTCTCTTTTAACTTTTTGAGACGAACCCTACAATTTGAAATAGGCAAACGCACGTGTTAAAGTTACATTGTCTGGTTTCCATATTATAACATCGTGTACAGATATGAAATACAAGCTCAAATGCACTTTTAAAAAACTTGTGTGTATTCGTTATGAACGGATATTGTCAAAAGTATACACTCGATTCGTAGTCAGTGCCGCCATAGCTCGGCAAAGTTCAAACGACAGCCTGTTGTCAGTTTCATTTAGCACACGTGTGCGTTTGCCGATTTCAAATTGTAGGGTTCGTCTAAAAAAATGAGCGTATATTTTTGACGATATCCGTTCATAGCGAACACACACGAGTTTTTTAAAAGTGCATTTGAGCTTGTAGGCTATTTCATATTTGTACATGATGTTATAATATAGTAACCAGACGATGTAACTTTAAAGGGACATTCCTGAGTTTGCTGCAATATTTTAAGATGTTATCGACTAATAAAATATTTATACGATTAAACTTGCATATGAAATATATTATCTTGTTTAGAATATTAGCGGCTCTATATTAAATGTGTTTCTGATCGTTATAATATTTGTACTAGGTTAATTTTTATTTTATTTCCTAAAACATATTTTTTCGTACGTACGAAATTATTTGAAGACGACATCCAGTTTGGGCTCCCTACAAATATTAAGACGACCAGAAACACTCGTCCCCTCCTGACGAAGTCAGAGGCTACGGCCACTCTGTGAGCAGACTCCGACTATCCAGAATTCGGCCCTGTGACAGACTGACTGAATGAATGAATGTTTAATAACGATACCCCAGCACGAAAACTACATCGGCTATTGGGTGTCAAACTATGGCAATGCAAATAAATAAAGTGATGATCAACATTAATACAAAAATTCAAGGTTGAAACACCGGTTAGGTTACAGCACGCGCAGGGGCGGGATAGACATGCTTGAAGCTCTAGTGGCAAATGAGCATGTAATTACTATATTATATATCCGTACCCGTACGTAAAAAGAGTTTCCATTGGGGCGTGTTGATTTTGGGGCGAGTTGACCTGCTTCCTTTTATATTGACAGGAAGTCATAAATAAAAGAAAAACCTTTGATAATTATTTCCTTTACTTGTGCTAACAAAATTTATCGTTACGACAGTGCTATACCAATATCTATGGTCGGTTCCACACAATGCCAATTTTATAGTACACATTTTAGGTGTCAACAATATTTAGTCACGTGATGATATGTTCAAAATGGCGGAAGGGGAGTTGTTTTGAGGTTTTTCATACTTTGTGTTTCAGTATTTTGCTCATTGTAATTACAGTAACTTTATCACAACAACGAATATGCATTTTTCTATTCCTGATACGCAAGAAACAAAGGATGCCAATGGCTCTATATTCACAGTAAGTATATATTTTTGGCAATGTGTTCTTACTCTCACTGACGTACACGTTTTTATCGTTTTACATGTTCACTTCCGGGTTTTAGTTAACGCACAGTAAAATAAGTAAATCAGTTATGCTATTCAGCCTATTGTGCCATCGCTATAATTGATTCATAAATTTGCTGTTACTACATATTTTAGGTTCATATGGGTATTCTTTGTTTGTTTTTACACCTTATTCTTCTGGGGTGGGGGGTGAGACGTAGCCCAGTGGTACAGTGCTCGCTTGATACGTGGTCAGTTTGGAATTGGTCCTCATATAAATTTTGTTCAATCACAGGGGTTCAAAAATCCCATCGCCCGACGCCCGTGCCAAGTGGAATTTTCATGCCGGGCAAGTAATTATGATAACTGCATATGCCCGATGACAAGTGACTAATGTAATACCTAAAACATTTTTGTACGTTTTGGAAAGAGTTCCAACTATCCGAGCATTTACATAGCTCTAAACCCTAACCCTAAATGCTGAACTGATTGGAACTCTTGCTATTGTGCTGACACATCAAAACGGAAAACAATGTGTTGAAAAGTTTGATAACAACTTTAGAGTTATTCCCATTTTACTGTTGACTAAGATCGGTAATTTCTGCCACTGAAAGTTTGACTGAATTCATACAAGTAATCGGTTCAATGATCTTCAAACTTAGAAATACACTTTACAGCTTATATACAAATAAAGTATACATGCCTTGTGTGTGCAATCATAATGTTAATACAGTTTAAAATTGTCATAATCAAATTAAATTAGATGTTAATGTGGTTCCGGAATCTGTTCTTTGCAAATGAACGGGTGCGTAAAGCAAGTTTATAATTTACGAATTCACTTGAACAGAGCATAAATATTATGAACTGTATTTTTATAAAAGTTGCAAGACATTTTAGTTTAGATATAATAAACCTTGTAACAGAACACACTTAATCTTAATTTATATATTTATATATTTTTTCACATTTTTTCCCCGGTACTTTGCAAATGTAAATCTACATTCAGGCAAAATTAACAGGTACGGTGAAGTTATATTTCATTAGCCCTACGTCATAATTGTTACAAGTTAGATTTCATTAGTCCTACGCCATAATCGTGATGGTGCGATGCCCTCCAAGTATACATGAATATATTCTCTTTTATTCAGCTTTATTAATAGTTTTTAACAAATAAATTATGCTCAATAACTTAAAAATACAAAGCTGCAATCGATGTACACCCCTCCTCGGCCTTTTGTTTCCCAAAACTGTCTACGAGAGACTTTTCACAGAACAGAGTAAAAACACCCCAGAGAAGTGTTTGGGGGAAAAAACATTTAAATAATATACACACAATAATGACACAAAATCCCTAAATATATTTGAACAAATGCTAGCCATAAAAAATGGCTCAAGAGTGGAAAGGGATCTCACCACATCCACGGTCATACAAGTGGTGAATAAGGCATATATCGACACATTAATTATATTTAGTTGAACAAGTGGACACGACCAAACAAATAAAGTTTAAATCAACAAATGGACACTATTAAAACAAAAGAAGTTTAAATCAACAAATAGAGAAGACAGTTGATACTACTGGACAGACATATACATTTAGTACTTCCTGGGTAAATGCTGTCACCTATTTTCAAAATTCTTTATGCCATATAACCGTAAATACAATGTGTTGAGTGGGTTGTTAAATAAAATATTTCTTTCTTTCTTTCAGGAGTTAAGGCCCTGTATCCAATCAAAATGCCCTTGGGTCATAACATCCTTACCAAAGTAACACTAGTAAAATAACTATTTTGTGTTTAATAACATTAAATAACAAATTCATACGAACTATGTAAAATAATTGTTATGATGTGTGTAAATTACTAAATATTAGTGGTGTTCCGATGTTCGATTGTAATTGAAGATTGATCAGTTAGGGCTCTAGCAATGTGATGATCAATTTTGAAATTCATAATCGATTGTCGTGGAAAATGTTAACCGCAGTAAATATTTCCTTGCTCATTCTCAGAATTTGTATTCATCAAATCCAGTATCTGTGGGCTATTATTATTATTAGAATATTATTTTAAATATTGGCCATATTATTGTCTCGTCTTTACGAAGTAAAAAGCTATACATTTGTATACTAGGTAGCAGGCCTTTCCCCAGGATTGTTTAAGGCGCTTACATATTTAGCATCATTATAACACAAATCAAGCCAAAAGAAGTGGGGTAGTGGGTTGGATCCATCAAATCAAATTGTGTTGGGTTTGTTTTTATGCAGGGTTTATTTATTTTGTTTGGGGGGGGGGGGGTGTAAAACCTTTTTTCATAATTTGCGCCATTTTGTTGCTATTGATTTCAGCGTCGTGTTAAATGCCTGTTGTAATGTCTGCTTGTAAAATACCTAAGCGAAGAATGCTGACATCACAGTATTTCAATTTATAAACCCACCAAAAACCACCCAAAAACAAATGTTAATAACATTAAATTTTACGGTCTTTTCAAAATCCAGCTAATTTATTAAATATCACCTCACAGTTTAACAAATATATATCTAGCATTATCCAACAAATATGATTATTGTAAACTAATTCAGTGTACATTTAACTGCAGTTTGTATAAATACTGCATACATGTTCATTTTCCGCGATCTCAGTGCATGGTCTCTACCATAGGTACAAAATTAACAAAGACAAAGGAAATAAATGAAACTGTCATTAAGTATTCATTGATGCAAATGGTTATTGTTTTTCTACACATTTACATCAAGATTTACTCCTGTGTACTCGTATTGTTCATGTTCGCAATGATGTCTCTTGGCACATGAGTGCAGGGCTTGAAATGCAGTGTTAGTACATGCACCGGTGCATGCTGATTTTTGTGTGTGCATGTAACTTTTAAAACTGGGTGCACGCAGTGCATGCTAATATTTTTCAAGTACTGTGTATTGCGTATAGTAGTATCCTGTTGTCTACCAGATTCAGACTCAAGTTGTTAAATTTTGCGTACATGCATTTCGTAATCTGTTTGCCACATGAAAACGGTAACTTTTATCTGATGGGCACATCCATTTTGTATCCCATAATCCTACTTACAACAATGGCGCCCTTTCGGTCATTTCCGTGAAATTTATTTATTATATCTCGGTTATATCCGTGAACAATATTAGGGAAGGTGGTCGAGACCGACTTTGGGGTATCCACGCGCATAACACAGTTGTTGTCGTCACTGACAAATTGAATTCCGACAGATCTGTGATCAATACAAAGTACCGTAACTGCCTTGAACATTGTCAACCTTGGACATAGGCACTTGATCAGATGATTGCGAACGTGCAGGTGCGTTACTCGCGTAGTTGACTCGAAGTCAGCCAGTGATTATTTCAATCGCAACTTCTCGTCCAATTCCGTACGCTAAATTATACAATACCAACAGATCTTATCGAGTTAAAAAAGTTGATAACTTGCTTAATACAAAACACAAATATTCGTACGTTTTTGTAATAGGCCTATTATAGATTTCTGTAAGGTGTTTATGTTGGGTGAAATTTTTCAATTTGATCAAGTATCGGTAATAAACGCAGTTGTATAATGTTCCGGTACTGCTAATAAATAAATATAGGTAATGCCGAATAATTCCGAATAGCTTCGTATAATGTTTATGTGACCACTGCAATGTAATTGAAGATGAATACCATCATATCACAATATGTAAGAAATATAATAGTCAACGTGTCAAATTATATGCATATCTAACTTTCCATAATTACCTATTTACAAATATGAGTATGCAATAACATTTTAATATATATTATGCAAAACCAAAACCCAGCCTGTGCTGGTGCGGTATGCAGATTTGTTCACAATTATACATATATTACCCATAATTAGTCCTTATTTAGTCATTTTGTTTGTTTCTTGTTTATGCACATGTTTTGCATCCAGTTCCATATGTGGAATGTTTATATGCAATAAAGTTTTTATCTTTTATCTTTATCTTTAAAAAAACCCAAAACGATGATGCATGCGCGGAAAAAGACCCCCACCCCCCAACAGTGACTGTGATTCAGCATGGATGTTAGACAGTGATACTGATAGTGACAATTAAGACAGTTAAATTAAAAAGAAAATGATAATCAACACTGTAATCAAAGTAATTAAAATAGTATTTTCCTCATTGTTAACAGGATTTACCTTATTTGTGGTGCATCCAGAATTTTAATGTTGCATGTAACTTTTTTTTCAGCATGCACCTGGTGCATGTAGATTATTTTTTTCATTTCTAGCCCTGGAGTGTTAGTTGACTTTGAAGCGTGACGTATATTATGCCGAGAGCTTTTCTCAGTGCAGCCAACGAATGTTCATCCTAACGTTCGCGAACTATTTGATTGGTGTCCATTTGGTTTAATGTGAAGCGCACAAACCAGTTTAGCGAACATTTTCTTTTCACTCGGTCTGGCTGAACTCAGCCCTGGGGATAGCCAATACGTCATTTGGCCCTGAACTGGCATGTGTATTGAAATTGACATGCATTGTCGGTTTGTTTTTATTACTTTGGTTCAAAGACTTTATAAAATTAAAATAGCAAGTTACCCATCTTCCAAACGTTGAATCGCTGTCACATTGCTGTCATACATGTTGAATGCATGCCGTTAAAATTAATAACCGTGATTATTAAAATTAGCATATAGACATTATTACACCAAGCAGTTATCTGGCGGATATGTAGTAGCTGATCACCTGTACCACCAGCACAAGCCCGCCGACAATTAAAATGGTGAATGACGTTACGGATCACAGCTCCATTGTTTTGTATACATGTTACAAATTAAGCCGACATGGTCCTGCAATTAAGGCGCTTACCAGACACGAAGGCGCTTACTTTGCTGGCTAAGGGAGCACGGGCCGTATGAGGTAAACACCCTGGGGAAAGCCCTGAGGTAGTACTTCTTTGGTGGTGTTGACTTTTGCATTTAGGTTTTGTTTACAGTTTCTCATTTAGATCAGCTTTTCACAAACTATAACTTATAAGCTTCCCGCATTCATTTTAAAACTTACCTTTTATTTTATGATTATCATTATGTTTGGTCCATTAAGAAATATTTAAAAAGTATAATGTCTCCCACAGTTCATTTAGTTTCTTAAATATTTCAAAACTTTTAAGTTTAGCCTTCCCACCATTTAATATCATAATATTTCAAAACTTTAAATTTTACTTTCCCACCATTTAATATCATAATATTTCAAAACTTTAAATTTTACTTTCCCACCATT